>MJUU01034234.1:7458-18935 GCA_002080025.1 Modiolus philippinarum
AAAAACTAGATGTTTGACACAGAAAACAGTTGTTATACACCCTTGGCATATTTGTTTTTCATTATTTTTTGAATCAACCTATTGATAGTCATTATTGTTACTAAAAGAATTCTAGAATTTATGGTTGCTAAGTAGAATTCCAAAAATAAGTGGTCTTACCAAGATTGGAATCAATATTTTTGAAATCCAGTTGATGAAAATGTTTTTCCTTAACTAAATCAACAATTTAAGTATGGTTGCTAGGTAGAATTCCAAAAAGTAAGTGGTCTTTGAGACTTTCAGGGAATTTACCAAAATTGGAGTCAAATATTTTTGAAATCCAATTTATGAAAATATTCCACCTAAACTACACAAACATTTTAAGTATGGTTGCTAGGTAGAATTCCTAAAATAAGTGGTCTTTTGAGACTTTCATGAAATTTACCAAAGTTGGAATCAAATATTTTTGAAATCCAATTGATGAAAATGTTCATTCTAAACTACACAGACATTTTAAGTATGGTTGCTAGGTAGAATTCCAAAAAATAAGTGGTCTTTGAGACTTTCAGGAAATTTACCAAAATTGGAATCAAATATTTTTGACATCCAAGTTATGAAAATGTTCGTCCTAAGCTTAACAAACATTTTAAGTATGGCTGCTAGGTCGAATTCCAAAAAATAAGTTGTCTTTGAGACTTTCAGGAAATTTACCAAAATTGGATTCAAATATTTTTGAAATCAAATTGATGAAAATGTTCGTCCTAAACTACGCAAACATTTTAAATACGGTTTCTAGGTAGAATTACAAAAAATAAGTGGTCTTTGAGACTTTCAGGAAATTTACCAAAATTGGAACTGACTTTCAGAATCCTAATTTATCAGAATTTTGTTTTTTACCAAACACTTGTCAGAATATAAGATAATATGCCAAAATATATGTGTCTTTGACATTTTCAGGAAATTTACCAAAGTTGGAACCGGAACCAAAATTCCAAAAGCTTATTTCAAATCAATAGACGATATGCAACAATTCTGCATAAAGATTTGATTCCTAAATCCAAAAATGTAGGAGGAGTTTGCGTCACATGCCACATGTGTCTAATCCACATCTTTGTTAAAATTGACATCATGGGGCCTCTTGTTTGCTCCAAGACCAATATCAAAAATCCGAAAGCTTATTGCGCATCTGCAGTCTATATGCAACAATTCTATAACAAAATTAAATCCCTAAATCTATAAATGTAGGAGTTTGTGTCACATACCACATGTGTAAAAATTGACATCGTGGGGCCTCTTGTTTTCACCAAGACCAATATCGAAAATCCGAAAGCTTATTACGCATCTGCAGACTATATGCAACAATTCTATAACAAAATCAAATCCCTAAATCCAAAAATGTAGGAGTTTGAGTCACAAGAAAAGTGTGACGAACGGACGGACGGACGGACAGACGGAGGGTATAACATTATCCCCGAACTTTCTTCGAAAGTGCGGGGATAATAATTACCAAAAAAAATTTGCATTTCCCCCGTGAATATAGAGAGTAATATAACGAAAATCGTCGAAAAAACTTCATTCCAGTTTAAAAAGAGATTACATATTAACCGGAATAATTCAATCCCTCTCCGTATCAGATTCTCTCCTTCTTATATTTTTCTAAATCTTGTCTTCTCCGTAATTGTTAGTGATACAAATTATAAAAATTTGTATCATTATTTCGTCACTTCCAATCCAAAACGGCGATACCTACAATTGTACTACGACCAACTTTAAACTACAAATATCTTCATTAATAAAAAAGGTACATTACTGTAATTTTGCATGAAGCATTTTAAAAATGGAATACATCGAATTAGGTGAAAAATAAAAAATCACTTTAACTCCTGTATACAAGAAAGTGCACTGTTTAAATGGATGGACAAGGTAGTAGTAGAACAGTTGCTTGATGCCGAAATAAAACGATGCTTGTATGGGTTTTTGTGAAGCTTAGGAATCCAGTACATTGTAGGCAAGGTGCTATCTTTAGGTGGAACTTTGAGCATTTCTGTATCCTTGCAATGTTGTTTCGTGAGAGTTTCATCATCACAATTCGTGCGTTTGAAAGTATTAGACTTGGGCACTTCGTTTTGTTGGACATCGATATATTTTTTTTCAAATGACAGCAACGTTGTTGGAAGCTTTGTCAACAGGTACAAATACATCTTTTTGCCAGGATCTCTCAATTTAGACTTAATTCTATTAACAGACAGCTTAGGATGTGGCTCATCATAATTATCTTTATAAAAATTAATTCTGTCGGTGACTTTGGTTATAATTTTATCTTTGAACAAATTAAGTGCGTGTCTGTCTGCACTTTCGCGTTTGCACCATTTTATGCAATACTTAATGACTGCGTCTTTAATGATATCAAGACAACCTTGCCAGTTAATGATGGAAGTGGGCGATATTTAGGCCCTTTTCTAAAGCAACGTTTAACTTCTTTATCACCAATGATGTTTAAATTCACCGTTAGAATATGTCCACAAGGGTCATAGCGGTATGGTGGCATGGAACAGTCTCAGCTGCTAGGGTAGTTCTTCTTTAAATCAGCATCACAGGTGATAGAAGAGTAATTGAAAAAAATTCTTCTAGTAGGTTGTTTATAAGAAAATGAAATGATTGGCAAATCCTGGTTGTCAAAATATGCGGGTATAAGTTTTTGAATATCTGGGTCCCGAAAAAATGCTTGCAGTATCAATCAAACCAATTCCTTTATTAATATATTTAATTTTCAAAAATTGTTTAACATGTTCATCGGGTTTGTCGATTGTTTTAAATGTATTCAACAAGCAACTGAGAACTGAACCGTCAATCCAAAACGAATAATCCAAGGACAATGGAAACATCGGAAACAACAAAGAAACAGAGACACAATATGAGTACAGCAGAGAAAAGAAAACTTAAGACACACACGGACCCAATAAAAACCATGGGTGAGATCAAGTGCACCGGTAGAGTAAGCATCTCCTGCTTCTTATAAGACACCCGCCGTGTTGACCATGTCAAATCCGGTAGAGGAAACAACAATTAAGCTTTAAAGGGAAAGATCTATTGTCATCTAGGGAACAGATCCATAGCGATCCATAAGATGGTGATGTCGACTGTAAACATTCTGGAGGGATGACTTCAAGTTTTGGGTAACATACCATTGTAAAAGTAGCCTATTTGTGAGCAACCGGGCTCTATCAAGTCACTGTATCGAACACAGGCTCTTGAATAGCGAATGAGCTGGGAGATGTTAACTACGTAGGCTGGCGCTGTTGGGATGTTGCTACAAAGAAAAGGGAAGTTGAGTATTGGAAAATTGAAGTCATCACATTTGTTGTACAGCTTAGTTTGAAGTCTACCTCTGTTGTCAATTTCAAGATGAAGGTCAAGGAATGAGGAGGATGTGGAAGTGTCTGTAGTATGATTAATTTCGAGCTCTTTAGCATTTATATTGAGTTTTGTGTAAAGAATGTTTTGAAAGAACTATAAAATATGCTTCAAACCGCTACGCTTACGTGTATTAATCACAGGTTGAACACAGCTCTCTTTATCTTTTAGATTTTTTGTTTAGGCATTGCTTTCATGTTTTTCCAGACAGTAGATATTATACCTTTTACAATCAAAGATGGCACAGCCCCCAGAGAGTTGGGAACTGTGCAGCAGAGGTATGGCTGTGACATTGCAATATTGGGATCTTCAACAATACTTTTCAAATTTGGACACTTGAAGTTCCAAGGAATTTGAAAATTAATAGAATCAATGACTTTGTAAATCTGATACAATAATAAAGTGAATTTTTTGATGGACGAATGTGGCAAAGATGGACGTATCTCTTAACTCTTTGAAACGTATTAAGGTAGCTGACAGCGCTGATTTCTGACATTTGGTCAGATATGCGGACTCCTCCTTTTTCCATATCATAACATGTAAAAAATTTTTACCAATGGACACCCACTTTTCATGTCATATTCTTAAACCATGTACAGTTACGGAATTTCGGACAAAATTTCATGAAATTGACATAACTCTTTTTTACTCAATTTTCAAGACTTACAAATATCTATACAAAGCATATGAAAAACCTAGAAAATGGACATTTCCCTTCACATTTTTATTTGCTTGTATCTCAAAATCAAGCCCATGAACCTATTATTTGTTCTTATTTATCGTCAACCTTTCCTTAAGTCCTACCAATTTAGAACACTTTTATGAAGTTCTCATTACTTTCATCGAAAGGTGGCAACTACCTTAAGAGAGATAATCCTAAATTATTCCTTTCATTTTGAAGCTGAAATTAACTGACTGTGCCAAATGGTGTTGCTTTCTGAGTATATATACTAGCCAATGTAAAAACTTAACTTTATGCAAATTTCTAATAGAAATCCATATTGTGTGATGAAGCCGTAAACACGACTCAATGATCTGCAGTGAAGAGACACCAGTTGTCGAAAAAGCCATCTGCAAAACTTATATTCATTGTAACTTCGATATTTTACTATATCACTACTGGACCAGTATCTCTGTTAGTGGACTATAAATCACTGAGTGTATTACAAGCCCAGTCGTCCAGTGTTAATGTGCTGGGCCCCGAAAATCGATATTTTGGAAATTAAGAATTTCTAAATTTTTGAACATGTAAGGAATGTCTACCTTATGCAAAACCCTGTCCTTAACTGGCTTTGGCGCTTTATTTTAGCTAAATGGATAAGTTGTTCTATTAGCCTTAAAATATATTTTGATTTATGATTTTCCAAATGTTTTTATTTTATCTGCACTGTTGAGACATTAGTTGTCAAAATTGCAATCTACAGAAGTTGAATTTATTGCAACTTCTGTATTTTGTTATTGAATTTTGATATCTTCTCTTCAAGTTGACTTATCAAAACGTATACATAGCCCACCCTTTTAATCAAACACATATTGAGCAATGTTGATTTCTGATAAGTTTTGATTAATTGGCAATGTTAATGCAAGCATGTCCCTATGAACACCAATTAATTCTGTTTACATCTGATAAATCGAGAAATGTTTGATATTTATATAGTAGAGACATAATGTTGTTTATCCATGTTGCTTAGATACAAAAATATTGTTAAAAGTAGCATAATCATTCAATAAAGATAATTTTGATATACATTAGCTTTGGGCACGTTTGGCATAGATTTGCTTTTCAGCATCAGATCCTTGTCCAGGATGTTGACACGCAGGTTTAAATCCAGAAGATCAATACATAGTCACTTTTGCAATCGGACGAGCTTTTTCATCAGTTCAACAATGCAATTCAGAGTCTGCTATTCACTTAGCTTCTTTACTACTCATGGATCCTCTGCCTAGAATACCTCACTTTCTAAGACAAAGCTTTTGCAATAGGTACTAGATGCAACTAAACCACGGAAGATAAAAATTATTAACAACTGATCAACACCCGAACATCAGAGTATTTTAAGCTACAGCACCTAATTTCACAGTACACTCTGTCTAATCGTGGGAATCTGTTGTCATTATTACTGATGATATTGCTAAGATCTCAACTCCATTTATTGCTAGTCTCCTGATATCTCTTGCGAGTTCGTTTGGACTGAGGTAGCTAAAAAAAATTACATTACACGTAATTATAGAAATGAAATAGTGATTGGATAAACAAACCACATACAGAAATAGATAAAAAAAACAAACAAAAAAAAAAAAAAANAAAAAAAAAAAACAAAAAACAAAAACAAAAACAAAAAACAAAAACAAAACAAAAAAAGTTTTAGTTGTCTTTTAGATTTTTCGAATTTTATGAAAAAATGAAACAATTAAAATTCTAAAAGCAAAATTCCAAAACATAATTCATATTTAACACAAACTGAGACAACATTACTGGACAATTCAAATGAACAAAAATGAGCAAGAACGACACAAAAGCACTAGCAATATGAACCCTCACAAAAACTGGAAAACTGGAGGAATCGTCAGGCGCTCCGGAATGGTAAGCGCGATTCACGCTTGGCACCTGTCACATTGCCTATGAAAATAATCGGTGTTTGTCAGTTTGGCGATAAACTATGTATCTTCTCAAAGATGTTTATTCTCATTTGTGACATAGAAACATTGTAACGATCTGTCCAATCGTAGTGACGACCGTTCAACTTCTGAAGTGACAATCGCAACAGGGATCGAACATAGCCTTGGTGTAAAAGTTTGGAGGCCGTAATTTCGCTCTGTTGACAAAATTGCTGTTAAGAGACATTACTTGATCATCATCTGCACTTACATGAATTGTTTTATGTTAATACATGTAATTAGAAATATAATTGATTACTTTTAAAAACCTGCATGTTTTGAATAGAATAACCAGAAGAAAAACATTTTGAATGCACATTTTACAGAGTAAATACACTACGACAAATTGTGGAGAAAAGCAATGAATGGAATTCAGCACTATACTCAAAGTATATAAATTATATTGATTTCACCAAAGCCTTCGACAGTATCAACAGACAAGCTCTTTGGAAAATTCTTGGACATTATGGTATACCAGACAAACTTGTCTGGATGATAAAAGCTCTCTACGCCAACTTTAATGCTAGAGTCATATGTGGTTCAACCTTATCGGAGGATTTCCTACTAAATACTGGAGTTAAACAAGGCTATCTGCTTTCTTCTCTTCTCTTTACCTTATGTATTGACTGGGTCATGAAAGAATCAACAAACAACAAACAAAGGGGTATCACATGGACCATGCTTGAAAAGTTAGAAATAGACTTTGCAAATGATATTGCCCGGCTTGCACACCGAAATCAAGATATGCAAGAAAAAACAAATCAGCTATTAACCTCAGCAGGAAAACTAGGACTTAAAGTCGATGCAGCAAAAACAAAGATCATGAAACTAAACAGCAATATTAAAGAGCCATTTGCACTAGAAAGTACAGTCATCGAGGAAGTTGAGGAGTTTGTCTACCTGGGTAGTAAGATCATCACAGATAGGAAGAATTCGGAAGTGGATGTCAAAGCAAGAATTGCAAAGGCCACTGGAGCTTTTTCCTCACTGCGCAACTTCTGGGGGTCATCCAAGATCAGCAATCATACCAAAATCAAGGTATTTAAAAACAACATTCTTGATGCTCTTTTATATGGTGCAAAATCTTGGAAGGTGACAAACTCCCGAACAACCAAACTACGTATTTCAAACAAGATGTCTGAGAAGAATCTTTAGAATCTTTTTGCCTAACACCATATCAAATAAGGAATTATACAGGAGACCAACACCACTCCCCTTTCACTAAAAAGAAATGACAGTAGTCATGGAAATACACCCATCCCACGGGATGTTCAAAGATTAACAACAACTGGTAGGAGGAAGAGAGGAAGACCAAAAGAAACATGGAGAAGATCAGTTAAAAAGGAGATTAAGGAAAAGGATTAGACATAAGAACAAATCCAACACTGGTCTCAAGACAGACTGGCATGGTGTAACTGGTAATGGCCTTATATGCTATCCAGCACAAAGAGGATTAAGTAAGTAAGAGTAAATATATTACTTCCATTTATGTATAGTGGTTTTATTTTTACACCATACAATTTTAACATAATTTGTTTTTATTTATTATTCTGAAACATCAAGACATCTCAATTCGATACTAGCAACAGTTTTGAGTGCACTACCCATCGTCCCTTTTACTTGAAATTTATCATGCGTTATCTCAATAGTATTGCAAATATCACCATATTCGCTTATTTGGTAGACGTATTTTTTAGGATATTTCCTGTTGTACATGACTTCAAATGCATTAGAGTCATGCGTTCCAAGAAAGAATCCAACTGCAAGTGTGTTAGAAGAGATGTCTCGGAAAAACGGCGTTGACCATAATATCGCTAATCGGATACCAGTACTTCCTATTGACCAAGAGACAACTCCACTGGTGCCCACTGGCACTGCAATTCTTTTGTGGGCAAGCTGAAAAGGTAATACGTGAATAACATTATTTATAATATAACTAATCGGAGATTCTGATTATCAAAAAATATTCAACGAATGATCGAATAACGCAGTAATTCACGAATAATTTCACAGTTAATTATCACTTTTATTTCACTGAGAAATTTCAATCTTTCACCGCAATCTATATAATAGTATATTATATAAAACAATCAAGTCTAATTTGTTTGAAGATGTACGCAAATGTCATGTACAGACTGAATGCTTGCTCCTCATGTCCACCCGATTCATATTTTTTTTGCATTTAAAACTTTCCTTGATAGATAATTAATTTCCAAAGTATGAAAATTATGTCAAATCAATGTACAGGTACCAAAAAATACCCGCAACGATTTCCTTGGTGGAAGACTAGACAATAAACATAAACTAAGTTGCTGAAGGTCTTCTGAACACATATCTTATGAACCATACATTGAAAAATTCAATATTCTCTTAATCCAAGGTTGGAAATTGTGATTTTATATCTTACTATACAGACTACAATGTAGTATCTAACATTACAAGTGTATTTCTACGAAATACGACAGAAATGCTACCTAGAACTTAATGTTTTTGTTTTTTCTGTGTTAGCCCTTATAAAAACTTGCGAGTAAAGAAAAAGGTCAGCTAAAAGCGGTGGGCAATTAGTTCCCATGGGAATCCCGATTGTCTTTTGAAAAACGCGGCCAAATTAAAATATTATTAATAAAAAAATTCTAACATATTGATTAGGTAATTCTCAGAGTACTTCTTTTTTGACTTGGCGTGGCAATTAGCAAAATATGTTTTGCATTTCCCTCCTTCAAAAAAGCGTATCTGCGTTCTCCATTTTTAGTGCAGAAAAATTGATGCATCAAATCAAAATCAGAAATAACTGTTTTTTGTTTGAATGTGTGGTAGAGCAGTACAAAGAGTCGAAAAATCAAACGTTTGTATGGCATGGCAATGGGTGAGACTGGTTACTGATGGCTGTTCAAGGAGATATTTAGAATTTATCAGAATCAACATTTGATGCATGCCATGCGTGGAATAGGCTTTATCACAGTCACTTTTGAGACCATCTCTGACTGCGGTCAATAGAGTAGTGAAGAGCTTAGAAATATGTTTAATGGTCCATCTGGACGACCCCGGTATAAATCTCTGTTTGTATGGATTCTTATGAAATTTAGTTATTCTGTGGATGCAAAGAAGGTTTTTTGTTTTATTATTCAAATGATGCCAATGGATGCTAAAACAGAATTGCGATTTTTAATAATCTCGTTACTTGATGGTGTAGTGGGAGTATAATTAGGGTTTCCCGATGAACTATCAATACCCATCTTCTTAACCAGGCAGTCGAGATAGTGTTTCTTACACACGAACAATATGTTGTTGGAAGCTTTGTCTGCCGGGACGTGGAGGTTAACTACAGTTTTTACAACGAGAGGGTCACTCAAATATATTGGAATCTCTGGATGTCATTGATATATTCAAATATTTTACAAAAGGATATGAAATAAATAAACACGAGATCATAACACATATCTTAACTCCAATTGCAATTAATTTAAATGAGCTGTATGGCTATTTCGGAAAGCTGAATTGACTCACAATCAACGACTAAATGGACCTAAGACATGGAAAAAAATCCATCCCATTTCAATCATATACACAAACATCACTAACTATTTCAAAGCTGAATTCTCAATTAAGCATATAGCAGCATTGGTTGCTTCGTCAGATAAGCATATCCAGCTCCATTAGAGGCTATCAGTGGATATTTATAAAACAATTACATGTCATAAAAAACTAGTTTATAAGATAGATTGAAATAGAATTACTTACAACTGATCCTGTACTTTGAGGCTTTATAGTCTTTGGGGGCATAAAGAGTTGTCCCCACTCCATTGTAGTTGCCGCGCTGTGAAGTTCAAAGTCAGTTAAGTTGTTTATCTCCAGTCCACAGGCAACATAGTAATCCAAGCTATTGATTATTCTGTGGATTGATTGGTTTTCATAAGTACTTGGAGTATATGCCATATTGAAATTTAGAAAAGGACAACCTGGGATTCTGTACCCTAAAATATTGAGATGAAAAAAAAAGATTATTATGAAAAATTATATAAAATCAATATAAAATAGAATAACAGTGCTTAGATTGCAAATTACTTCCGATATTGAAATTATAACCTTAAAATTTAGATTCAATCTTTAAATCTGATGACAACTGGATACAAACATATTAAAATATTGAAAAATTAACCCTTAAGGAATCGAAATTGCTGTCATAAAAAAACTCCAGATAGGCTGTTTAGGCTTCTTGAGCTAGCTGACAATTTAGAGGCGAGCACTCCTTGACTGGTTTTTCAAATTCCGTTTTGTCTTTCCTTGTTCAAGATAAAGATCTAGTTGTCAATATCCTAAATGTATTGTATTTTAAGTTTTTCATTATACGACAGGGAAACGGGACAGGTAAAATGAGGTTTGGATACCCATAAACCGACTTAACCCTACATCAGGCTTTTGCTAGTTCCGGTACCAAGATCAATTGTTCCGATAAAGTATTGTTGTCTGCCTCCTGTTTTTTTTGTTTTTTTGTTTGTTTTTTTGTTGTTGTGGATGTTTTGATTAATAGTAACCTAGTTTGATAAAATTTTTAAATCATTCTAGTAGTTGCTCTTGCCTTTTTTATTATGATCAGTTGCTTCATTTTCTGATTTCTATATGTACGTTTTGCATTTTGTAACTGGTTGGTTTATGTAATTTTTTAACCAGCAGACAAAACCAATTAAATTCCATGGTACATTTAACTTCTCCAAACCTCAAACAGACTAAAGTGAAGTGACCCGCCATTACCATCCGCCAATAACCGCTATCCGCCAATACCCCATCCGCCAATAAGAATTGGTGCGTTCGGTCAAATACTTGGACATTTTGCATGAACTATACAAAAGCTCAAAAATTATATGGCAAAACAGTTTTCAAATAAAAATTGAATTAAAGGCCGTTTTCATGGTTTACTTTGGGGTGTCTTCTTCGAGGTCCGCGTTCTACCCATCATCAATTTCAGCTAAAAATAACTATGATAGATCTCCCCACAATTAAATTATTTGCACAAACATACGAAACTTATTATTAGATAGTATAATTGAAGGCTACAAAAATATTCTGTCAGTCCAGAATCGTAAACAAATTTAAGCATCTGTATTGGTCAGATTTGTTTGAAAAAGGAAGTAAACCCGACAATGAGAAAAAATCCTTAGACCCGAATTTTAGCAAGATAAACTCACCTATATAAAATATTTTGAGATTATATCACAGAGTGCAGGTAAAATAATAATAATAAAAACTGATATTCTTTATCAATGTGCATTTAAAATATAATATCTCATTACCGTTTACAGTAAAAAGAGTGTAATAAGCAGAACATTGTTTTGGAATCTTTTTGGCCACCCAATCTACAGCTCGGTAATCGGTCTGCCAGCCCACTGATTGGATGTAATTGATTTCTGTTATTTATTATTTTTTTT
>MJUU01034234.1:23486-39555 GCA_002080025.1 Modiolus philippinarum
CGGATACAATTTTTAAAGGGGACCACTCAAGGACTATTGTGACCAAATTTGGTTCCAATTCGCCCAGTGGTTTCAGAGGAGAGGATCTTTGAATGAAAAGTTTACGCCGGACGGACGACGGACGCCAAGTGATGGCAAAAGCTCACCCTGGCATAGCCAGGTGAGCAAAAACAAAGAAAAAGACATAACATGAGTACGGCGCAGAAAAGAAAATAGTAATGGTGCATTACATGATACCCCGCCACGTTCAACAAAATTTTAAAGTTTCAAGGGGCATAACTCCAGAACCCCTTGGACGTCTGAACCAAAAATCATACTTGGACCGAGTTTTGTGGTATACAAGTTACATACCAAGTTTGAAGACAATATATTACATTCACAAGTTATCAGTCGGAAACCCTAAAATTCGCAAAATTTCAAAGTTTCAAAGGGCATAACTCAAGAACCCCTTGGACCTCTGAACCCGAAATTGAACTTGGCCTGAGTTTTGTGGTAAAGAAGTTACATACCAAGTTTGAAGACCTTATGTTATTTCGTTCACAAGTTATCAGTCGGAAACCTTCGGGGGACGGACGGACGTACGGACGGACACACGGACGGACGGACACACGACTTGGGGTATCACATAATACCTCGCCACTACGTGTGGCGGGGTATAAAAATGAAGATGAACAAATACAAAGATGAACAACATGAACCCAATAAGAAACCATGGTAGAGATCAAGTGCACCGGTAGGGTAAGCCTCTCCTGCTTCTCATAAGACACCTGTCGTGTTGAACATGTCAACTCCGGTAGTCAAGTCAAATCTGGTAGAGGAAAAACAAACTTTAAATAATGGCAAAGAGAAAGATATGTTGTTATCTGAGAAACATATATCCCATAATGGTCCACAAGATCGTGATGTCGACCGCAAAACTTCTGTAGTGGTGACTTCAAGTTATGGGTAGCATATCCTTGCTTAAGTAGCCCATTTGTGTTCCTACATAGAAAAGGGAAGTTGAGTTTTGGAAAAGTCAAGTCATCGCGTTTGTCATACAACCTAGTTTGAAGTGTACCTCTGTTGTTAATTTCAAGATGAAGGTCAAGGAACGATGCCGATGTGGAAGTATCTGTAGTAACCTTTATTTCGAGCTCATTTGGAATGATTAGATGAACAAAATCACCAAAGCGAGGGCCAGTTATTTAGTGATAAAATATCATCTATATAACTGAAACTGAAATTAAAGGGCTGGACCATTTTTTTTTATTTTTTTTTGAAGAAGTCCTTTGATGAGATCAGCCTCATATGAGTGGAGAAGCAGATCAGCTAAAATAGGTGCAGTTTGAAATCATTAGAATTCCGATAGTCTGTTAAAAAACAAGTCCTCCAAACTGGACAAATATATTGTCGATCTTTAATCACTTCTCCCTCTGTACCTTTTTACGTGTTTCTGGTCATATGTTCTAATAAAGAACGTCATTTAACAATTCAATATATTGACGTCAAGTATATTGACGTTTCGTTTCATGTATAGTGTAGTGAAATGTTTGTTCTGCACGGAGCAATGTGTTTATCTTGTGTTTATCTCAATTCTTTAAACTATCGACAAATAGACAAACGGGTAGTTGCTTTTAACACACGTACGGACCATTAAGGAACATTGATCAGTCATCTCCCTGTATCAAGTTAGTTATGATCAAAGTGGAGATAATATCAAAAGTATAATATATATAACTAACTTGGTAGAGGGGGATAACCGACGGATGTTTCTCATTTTGGGAAATGATGCATAAATGAGCAAATACCATGCAGTGTCTGTATGTTTAATATTTGTATAATATTTTGTTGAAACGCTTCAGGTCTATTTACGTTCTAAAGACCTCAATGAAACCGAAAAAAGGTCCCCTTACCATACATATATTATCATTTATAGACATAGCGGCTTGCATCACTATCATCTGTCAATTGCAAATTCAAGTCAAACTGATCGAGTTTTATTTTCTGAATAACAAATTTACTTCATGACTTAATTAAAATTTCTTATTCATATTCTGTTATGACATGAACATTCAGAAGTTTAACAATACAGGAAGCTCAATACCCGAAATTAGAGTGTATTATCCCCCCCCCCCCCCAATGAGTCCATAGAACCAAATTAGAGATTAAGTTCAGAGTCCTTTTAAAAATTTGAAATGCAAGTACAAAATACTTGGACTCGAGCCCATAAAGTCTGTGGACTCAAGTGGTCAAATCCAAACTACGCCCAAAATAAGACCAAAGTCCTAAGTCTAAAAAGGGGGCGATTGTACCTTCTAATTCGGAACATAATAGTCGGTGATACAGTTGGTCATGATTTTGTAGTTAATGTTTTAGTTTTGTCCGGTCTCCGTAATTTGGAACCAATAAAAGTCGAAAATACGTCTAAAATTAAGTCACTTTTTCACTCATTTGTAATTAATGCCCTCGATACAGTAAACTAAACATACCTTTCATTAGTGTTTGTTCAGAAAACCTATCTTCAATCCTCCAAAGGTTTGCTTAGGTGTTGGTGGTTTTGATTCTGTTGAATTTGAGGTGGTTAACGATAGTGTATCAGAACCTGAAGTTGGTGTGGCTGGTGAGGCTGATGATGTTGCAGGAGGCGTGGCGGGTGAGGCTGTAGATGGTGTAGGAGGCGTGGCCGGTAAGTTTGTAGATCTTGTAGGAGGCGTGGCTGATGAGGCTGTAGATTGTGTAGGTGGTGTGGCTGATGAGGCTGTAAATGGTGAAGGAGTCGTGGCTGATGAGGCTGTAGATGATGTAGGTGTGGCTGATGAAGCTGTAGATGGTGTAGGAGGCCTTGGTGATAGTGGTGGAGAACTATTCTCTGTAATATCCAGATCAGGTTTATCTGAAATGAGAATGAATTTACCCCAAAAATACAATCCTTAATTCTGCAAAAAAAAAAAAAATACTGAAGCAACACACCTTCACCCTAAAAAGGGTATTACAAAAGTCTAAAACACATTGCATAGATTACAATTAAGACTAAAGGAANAGTCACATTTTCACTAATTTGTAATTGATGCCCTCGATACAGTAAACTAAACATACCTTTCATTAGTGTTTGTTCAGAAAACCTTTCTTCAATCCTCCAAAGGTTTGCTTAGGTGTTGGTGGTTTTGATTCTGTTGAATTTGAGGTGGTTAACGATGGTGTATCAGAACCTGAAGTTGGTGTGGCTGGTGAGGCTGATGATGTTGCAGGAGGCGTGGCGGGTGAGGCTGTAGATGGTGTAGGAGGCGTGGCCGGTGAGGCTGTAGATTGTGTAGGTGGTGTGGCTGATGAGGCTGTAAATGGTGAAGGAGTCGTGGCTGATGAGGCTGTAGATGGTGTAGGTGTGGCTGATGAAGCTGTAGAATGTGTAGGAGGCCTTGGTGATAGTGGTGGAGAACTATTCTCTGTAATATCCAGATCAGGTTTATCTGAAATGAGAATTTTCCATCAGCGTAAATTTACCCCAAAAATACAATCCTTAATTCTGCAAAAAAAAATACTGAAGCAACACACCTTCACCCCAAAAAGGGTATTACAAAAGTCTAAAACACATTGCATAGATTACAATTAAGACTAAAGGAACAATTCGAAATAAAAGCATCAGAGTAGAAGGGATGCAAAACAACCGTGTCTGGTTTGTGAAGAAATAAAGGGTAATAAGATTTTTGAGGTAAACCATACTGTTTAGACAAGTAAATGTGTCTTACAATTCGGATTTTGAACTTGCATCTGTTTGTAAAACATTGAAGGGATATTGAGTAAATGCACATGAGATAAAGCCTCTACACCAATGTACTATAAAATATGTCTTTTATCATTGGTTAGCGAGAAACTTCGTTGCAAACAGTCAAATCAACATAGAAGCCAAAGAACAACATTAGGTGTAGTGACTGAACACAATCCTATCCTATCTAAGAGCAACAAAAGCAGTAGTGATTGAATACATTCCCAGACTCAAGTGCAACAATAGCAGTACTGACTAAACACATACCTGGACTTAGGCATGAACCATTTGTCAAAGGGGGCTTGGATTTTCACCTGAGCTGGGATTTTTTCCCCAATATACACTATTTAGGAGATTTTGAAGACTGAGTAAGGTTTTTTTTCTAATGGTCAGAGTAAGGGCTAGATTATTTTTTTCAACTTAGGTGCTGGCCAGATAATTTTTAGGACTAATCGGGGTCAAAACTAAGAGTATAATCCCTACCCCCTTGAGTCCAGAGTACACCCTAAATTTGAAATGAAGTAGTCCAGAGCCCTTTTTTTTTATTATTTTATTATTATTATTATTATTTTTTTTTTTGAAATTTGAAGTACAGATACAAAATGCTTCGACTTCTGAGTCCGCTGAGTAAATGGAATCAAGCGGTCAAGTCAAAAGTACGCCAAAAATAATGCAAAAGATTGCCAAGGTCCGGAGTCCAAAAAGGGGTCTATACCCTCAAAATGTGTTTAAAAAAATCCCAGCCGCCCCCGAAAATCAAATGGTCTGAGCCTAACGGACTAGAACATTAGCAGCGGCGGCACACATTGCTGCCATTTAAAGCAATTACAGCAGTATTGAATTATGAAGCAACAACGACAGCTGTAGCTGAACACGCCCCCGAAGCTTAGAGCAGCAACAACAGCAGTGGTTGAACACTTTTTCGGACTCTAGAGCAACTCAACAACAGCAATATTGACTGAACACATTCCCAGACTCTACAGCAACACCAGCAGTTATTGCTGAACACATTCCATGACTCCGCCGAAACAACAGTATCAGTGGCTGAACATATTCCTGAGCTTCAGAGCAATAACAGCAGCAGTGGCTGAACACATTCCTGGGCTTCAGAACAATAACAGCAGTAGTGGTTGAACACATTCCTGGACTATAGAGCAACAACAGTATCATTTGATTATAACATTCCTGGAATACAGAACAGCAGCAGTAGTGACTGAACACGTTCCCGGATTCTGGAACAGCAACAGCAGTATTGACTGAACACATTCCCAAATTTAGAGTAACAGCGACAGCAATGGCTTAACACACTCTGTGGTCTCGGTATCTGAATAGGTTTTCAGGGACTCAAACTACAGAGCTGCCGAGCGCGTCCCTAGTTGGTGGATAGGGGGAATGCTTCTGCCTATGCGGGGTAGTCAGGTTATAATACGGAAAGCCTGACCGCGAACCATTATAGCCAAACTGTGTGAAGAAACGTCACGCTCCAGGCAGTATAAAGACCCCCTTTTTATTTCTCTAAGGAGAGTAGACGCACCTGGTGTCGTATAAAATGCTAAATTTTCTGCCCTACCCATTGCTCCCCTTTTCCAGTGACAATCAAAAATCGTTGCTCCGGTTGTCCCTTCCACCTTTATTTCTTTCTTTTTTTATTAACATATTTTTGATTGATTAACTTTTTCTCGTTCCGGTATAGCTGAAATATTGATCACTGGACGTTAAACTCTAAATAACCTACGGTAGTGACCGGTCAATTAATCATTCTTTGGTGACTAAGAATATTTCTTTACGCCAGAGAAACCACAGCAGCATAAACTTAACACATTTCGTGATTCCAAGGGAACAGCAGCATTAACTTAACACACTTTGTGATTCTAAGGGAACAGCAGCAGCAGTGACTGAACACATCCCTGAACTTAACAAACTTAACAAATTTAAGGGCATTAGCAACAACAATAGCATTCCTCAAATCTAAAATGAAGTGACTGAACACTTTCATGGACTGTCGAGCAACAACGGCAGCAGTGGCTGAACAAATTTATGGACACTAAATGCAGCAGTGGGTAATTACGTTTCCCGACTCTAGAACAGCAGCAACAGCAGTAGCTGAACACATTCCTGGTTTCCAGATGAAACATGGCAGCAGAGGCTGAAAATATTCCTCACTGTCGAGCAACAATGGCAGTAGTGGCTGAAGATTTCCCGGAATCTAGAACAACAGTTGCAGCAGTCTGAGCACACTCATGAACCGCAGAACAACACTGACAGCCGTTGTTGAATATTTCACGGAATACAGCAGTAGCTAAACACATTCATGAATTCTAGAGCAAGAAGTGACTGATCCAAGAGCAACAACGGTCGGCAGTAGTGACTGAACATAATTTCGGGTTCAAAAGCAACGACAACAACAGTGGCTAAAAATATCTTGACTCTAGAGCAGAAACAACAGCAGTGGTTAAAACATTCCAGGAATCTAAAGTAACAACAAAATCAGTATTTTAACATATTCCCGGACCCAAGGACAATAACAGCAGTAATGGGTAATTACGTTTCCAGAATCTAGAGCAATAATGGCAGCAGTGGCTGGAGATATATCCAGGCTCTAGAGCTGCAACAACATCATTGTATGTACACCCATTCCTTATTATAACTGATCACTTTTCCGCTCAATAGAGCAATAATGCAGTACTTAGTGGCTGAACATATTACCTGAAACTAAAGAAGCAACAGTAGCACTAAAAACTTACAACAGCAGCAATGAACTAAAGAGTTTGAAAAGCTGTATTGGCGGAACACATTTTTTAAAATCAAGTGAAACATCGACAACGGTGACTGTACTCATCCTTAGACCCAGTGTGGCAAAAGTAACATATGACTTAACACATGAATTCCATGATTCTATGGAATTTGTACCAATCCCTGGACTCTATTGCAACAGTATCAATGATTGAACACAATTCTGACATAGTAGCTTTTAGACATTGACAAAATTGTTAACCGCGGCAGCTGGGCTGTGAATATTTCTCATATGAATACATTTTCATATTTTCAAAACTTTAGGCATTTTCAAAATGTTATTCTGAACACTTGTTTATATTCACCACATCTCATTAGTTTTCTTTCAGTTGACTCGATGAGTGCCATGTGGTTACAGGAGCGTAGCTAGGGTCCTCATGACCTGGAAACACAAAAAGGGCAATAGATCTAGGGTTACCTGAGACCTCATTAAGTCAGGGGCAGTCAGTGGCAAGCACCCTGAACGCAGACAGGGAGCATAACCCTGTCTCCACGAATGATCCAGACATAGGGGATACGAACATTACAATGAATTCATCAGATATTTGTAATGAGTTCTTTTTTTTTCTTACCTTGAAGTGTACTTTATTGACCATGGTATTTGTAATGTAATTCCAAGTTTGGTAAATTTCCTGAAAGTCTCAAAGACCACTTATTTTTTGGAATTCTACCTAGCAACCATTATATTTTCATCAAATGGATTTCAAAAATATTTGATCCAATTTTGGTAAATTTCCTGCAAGTCTCAAAGACCACTTATTTTTTGGAATTCTACCTAGCAACCATACAAAAATAATTTGTTTACTTTAGGACTAACATTTTTACTAAATGGATTTCAAAAATATTTGATTCCAATTTTGGTAAATTTCCTAAAAGTCTCAAAGACCACTTATTTTTGGAATTCTACCTAGCAACCAAACTTAAACAGCTTCTTTAATTTAGGACAAACACTTTCATCAATTGGATTTCAAAAATATTTGATTCCAGTTTTGGTATATTTCCTAAAAGTCTCAAAGACCACTTATTTTGGGAAATTCTACCCAGCAACCATACTTAAATAGTTTGTTAAGTTTAGGACAAAGACTTTAATCAATTTAATTTCAAAAATATTAGATTCCAATCTAGGTAAATTTCCTGAAAGTCTCAAAGACCACTTATTTTTTGGAATTCTGTCTAACAACCATATATCCTTAAATTCTTTTTGTAAAGATAACGACTATCAATAGTTTGATTTCAAAAACATCGAGAAAAATTATGTCCAGGGTGTAAAACAACTGTTTTCTATGTCAAACAGGGAGTGCGGAGATAGCTGTCGTTCCGACAACCTCTAGTATTTATTTCTTTTTTGCGAAAACGACGTGGAAGCACGCACTGTCGTGCTTCCGGGTAGCTACGCGCCTGGGTTGTCTTCTGTTATGTCTTTTTGTCGGGCAATGGACGACAGCAGTTGTAGAATTATTTTATGCTTGATGACGAGCCCGCATTCATGAGAGTTAAAGCATGGATGTAGCATTGCTCAACATTTAGTAATGAATTCCGCTGAAACCGGAGCTAGGGACCGTTTTGAACTTATTATTATGTATGAGCATTTTTAGATAATAGTTGAAGGCCTCATGGTGACTTCAAGATGAAGAGCAACAATAAAAGCTTTGTTCCATTGCTTGTTTATCATGCATTTGCAGAGACTTTGTCTCATGTGCATTTACTTCATATCCTTTAAATGTCTATCAATGTTCTTAAAATATGAATATGTCACTACTCAAAACCGGAAGGTTTCTATCAAGGGGTGGGCAGTGAATATAGTCCATATGCTTAAAATATAAATATATTACTCCTCCAAACCAGAAGGTTCCTATCAAGGAGTGAAATAAAGTTTGATATGAAGCATCACTTTTACAATATTTGACAAGGACCCTGGTTTGTTGGAAATCTCTAAAATTTCACCTCAGAATGAGTAGATAAAATGCGAATTTAATGTTCAACGTTATGACATCAGTGATCAACGAAACACAACTCAATAAAACCCCAATGAAAATTCAAATGTCACTCGCCTAAACCATTGTCTTTAGACAATAAAATAAACTTGATATATTGATAGCATTTTCTTTATTAGTTCAGATATTTCACGGATTAATTTCAACAATCTTAGATGAGTTACATAACCCTCTGTGCTCTATTGTTCTCATTTTAAGGGTTGTGTTATCGTATCTACTCAGCGCCTTTGAAAGGAACCATCCAATGACTTGTGTGGACAAAATTATTTTTAACCGGCGAAGTTGTTGTAGAGATCAATTACACATATCCAGTATTAAAAACAACGTTCTCTCTTGTGGCCATTTTGGATATTAAGGTAAAATAGTTAATACTTATTGACTGGTTATGAGGGAAAAGCCGAGGTCAATAGTAATGGTCAAGTAGACAACAAATAAACAGTCTATAAGTATTTATTATACAGAAAACTCAAGATTTACAATTTTTAAAACAGTTTTTAATAATATTTTTCTCAAATATAAATATTTTTTAAATTTTGTATTCTTATCAAAATATAAAAAAATAACATATATTTTCATCAACAAAATTTAGTTTGCTGCATAGTGAAGAGTGTTCAACGTAATTTGCACAACTAGTTTAGAGTTATCACTTACACGGCCACCAATCGATCTAAATCACAGCCAATGCTACGACGACAAAAAGATCAGAGGAACGTTTTGATATGATTTGGAGGAACCTTGAAAAATGGTAAACAAAGCTCCTTGGCGCCTTGCTATGTTTTAAAGCACAAATTAAAAATCTAAGAATGCCATCCCTCCAACGATTCCCGTGTAATGTTTAAAAATATCTTCTCAATTTATTGTCTAATAATCGATGTAGAACGTTTGGAAATCGGAGCCGGAATACAAGTATCTGACTCCCTCTTACTGCCAAATGCTCTAGAGTCACGAATTAATGACAGAATGAAAAGTTATTTTGCTTCATAACATATGTTAATCTTAGAAGGGTATGATGACATTCTTAATTTTAAAAAATATTCTTCACAACATCGCGCGACACCAAAAAAGAGCTTTGTTTTCAAAGTTCCTCCAAATCATATCCAAACGTTCCTCTGAACTTTTTCTCGTCATAGCATTGGCTGTGATTTAGATCGATTGGTGGTCATGACTTGGAAACAATTATGTCAGAGCATTCTGAATTAAAAACAAAACCTTTATCCAATGGGAATGCAGGCAAAAAGTTCGGGAAAAAAATTACACTGTCAGTCAATAGTCTGAGAAACTTTTAACCGGTGATTAGTTACAAAATTGGAAAAGGCAAAAGATAATTAATTAATTTTAGAATTTTTGTTGATGTATAATAATATCCGATATCCTTAAATTGAACCACTGAAGACTATTGTGACTATCTTGGTTTCCATTGGCCCAGTGGTTTCAGAGATCTTTGGATGCATTTTCCATAGCGCCGAATGTAAACTATATTTATTTTAGACAGGGTACGAGCTTTAAAGTTAACCAACCAAAACTTATTGTGGACATGTTTGGTTTCATCTCATTTTGCCCAAGTAGTTTCAAAGGAGATATTTTTTAGTCTGATGTGCAATCCTCTTGAACCTTGTTTGTATTTTGTTATATATAACTTTTTCAGTGAAATATTTTGAATTGAACTGAATTAAATTGAATTTTAATGCATTTTCAATTACATGAGTTACTTTGTTTCCTGGCTGTGGTCATATTGGATGGGGTACAAACGTAACTCGTAAAGAATACGTTTCGATCAATTTAGGAAAGAGTTTCAGTGAATATCTTTGAATGCATTTCCCAAAGGTGTAATAAAGTCCGATTTTTTTATACAACTTATAGTGAAATCTCCAATTTAGAAAATATACGTACCTCTCTATAGTGAAATCTCCAATTTAGAAAATATACGTACCTCTCTCGGACGTCAGCCACGTATACACCTTCACCGCTTCTATGTATAACTGCCAACCTAAAACTATCATATCTGAAAATAAACGTACATCAATATAATTCTTGTATTGCATTTAGCCCTTGCTTGATGAAATTGGAGTTGTAATGTGGAGTGGCCTCGGACTATTATATCTTTGTCTAGTATTTTAGAAAAGAAAGCTTTCCAAAAAGACAGAATACATAAATATTATACATAGGAAAACATACGGTTAAGATCACAGGCACTTGTTTCATAAAAAAAAAATTAAAAAAAAATCAGTCCCTCCCTCTCTTCTTCCAAGAGAGGGAGGGACTGATTTTTTTTTATGAAACAAGTGCCTGTGGTTAAGATATTACCTGTTTCAGTTACTGCAATCTTTTCTAACTTGCTGCTAATTTTGTCAAGACTTTTGTTAGCGCCAGGATAAGACTATCGTCAAAAGATCCTAACAACGAAAACGTATTGTGACGTTACGTTATTCCACTTCACGTTGAATCACGTGATTAGTCTCGTCTAATCGCGGATTGCCTCACTGACAGTGTAACGGGTGTCACAGTATCGGAGCAAGACACGCACCTGATGTTACTGAAAAGTCGCACTGTCTGTAACCCTATTAATTTATATTTCTCTCTTTTTTCTTTCTTTCATGAATTGATAACTATTTTGATAATGATTATGTATTAATGAGAGAGGACTTCATTAGTATGTTGCTGTTGGTGGTGTCTTTTAAGACCTGTTATGATAATTTCTTTTGTTATTCAAGACACTTTAATTCTTGTAAATGCCTTGGACTATTCCATCTGTCTTTTGTCTTGCCTTTAATTCTTGATTTCGACAGAGACATATATGTAATTAAATGTCTCCGATTTCGAATTTACCTCAAATTATTTACTTACCCCGAATTATTTACTATAATTTCATTGCATATTAATTCATATGTCGTATACTTAACTTTGACCTTATGTTATGTTTCACCTAAATATTAGATGAAGTTTAAGGCAAGTTTAATGTAGAAAAAATTCCCCGTTCCAATGATCGAGGCTACTCTACCATTCTGTAATATCAAGGCGATCACACGACATAGCTATCAGTAGTACTTGACGAATAGGTGTAATAAAAATATTAAAAGTGACAACAGACCAATAACTCGGGTAATTTTAAATTACAATCTAATCGGTATCTATGTTATAAAAGTAAACAAATATCTGACACAAGATCATTACGAAAGAACACTTTTCCGTTTGTAGAACAAAAAATACATTTATTAACTATTTTATGCATATAGCCTTAATGAACCATAGTCCCTGGTCTGCTGGAACAATTTTCATCCAAATTCAACGAATCTTTTGTCAATATTATTGACATGTCCAGCATTGTGGCGACTTTCTCCTGGTTTGAAATAGGTCCCATCTCTAACTAAAACCAAATAAGAGTAACGAATATAACATCAAAGCACAGAAGCAACAAAATCGAGAAAAAAAAAGTCAGAACATTAAGCACTCGTGGTGTTTATATAGCCCTCTAAATAATGAAATAGGATATTTCGGTGCTCGGACATTCAAGAGTCACAACGTAGTAAGTCGAGATCAAAACTTAGTATTCTATTTTTAATTATATGTTGTTAAAATGAAAAGAGATATTGATTAAAATGTATGTCTTTTTCTTCTTCTTCTTCATATAAACTGGGACTAATATATTATTCCCAGATATAAAATTACGTATAAAGTTACATGTACAATAAAAGATAAAACTACAGAAATAAAACATTTACAAGTGCCACGAGAGACATGTAGAATATAAAAAGTGCTACTTCTGATTAAAATACTAAAGCAGGTTTTGGAAACATTATAAAACTAGAGTAATGACTGTCGGAAACGACAGTGATCCCGGCCCGCACTCCCTGTTTGACACAGAAAACAGCTATAGACAATAGGCATATTGATGGTCACTATTTTTACTTAAAGGAATTTCAGAATATATAGATGTTAGACAGAATTCAAAAAATTAGTCGTCTTTGAGACTTTCAGGAATTTTACCAAACTTGGAATCAAACATTTTGGACAAGTCAAAAGGTGAAAATGATTGCCCTAATCGAAACAAATCCTAACAGTATGATTGCTAGGTAGAATTCCAAAAAATGAGTGGTCTTCAAGACATTCAGGAAATTTACCAAAATTGGAATCAAGTATTTTCGGAATCCAATTGGTGAAAATGATTGCTCCTATCGAAACAAATTCGTACAGCATGGTTGCTAAGTAGAATTCAAAAAAAAAAAAAAAAAATAAGTGGTCTTTGAGACTTTCAGGAAATTTATCAAATTTGGAATCAACTATTTTGGAAATCCAATTGGTGAAAATGATTGACCTAATTGAAGCAAATCCTAACAGTATGGTTGATAGGTAGAACTGATTCCAAAAATAGGTGGTCTTCGAGACTTTCAGGAAATTTACCAAAATTGGAATTAACTGTTTTGGAAATCCAAAAATGAAGGAGTAGTTTGCGTCGCAAGAAAGTGTCGGACGAGGCAAACGACAACATCCCCGAACTTGCATTCGAAAACAGCACAGTTAGTCGCCCAAATCAATATTTTCCGGAAAAGCAAAATCCGGTATCGGTTCTCATTTTAGTCTACGGTTTACTAAGTTATCTCCCTTGTATTTATGTTGCCAGATTCATGTGATATTGAGTTTATTCATATTTGTAATGTAAATGTCAACAGTCCTACAATTCAAGAAGTCTGAATGTCTTGCTACAGTTGTGGGACTTCATTTTCCTTATTTAAGAAGGAGGTATGATCATTAAGTGATATGTTTAACCTGGAAACTGTTTTGGAAACTCAAAACAGTTACAACATGTACAATGGGGTTACATTACAATTTCAAGCAAACCTGTTACAGAAAGAATAAAATCTGTGGGGACATTTTTCAAATATTTACAATGGGGTTACACCATGTTAAATCAGTTACAATTCTTAAAAAAAAAACAGTTACAAGCCATAGAAACCTGTTACAGAATGAATAAAATCTTTAATAGGTGACATTTTTCAAAACAGTTACAATGGTACAGGGTTGTTTCGCTCCTATTACCCGTTCGCCCCGGGTTATTTCACGTTTCGCGCCGACAAGTGGGTCGTTTCGCTCCAATAATTACAGGTAATATAATGCGTAATTGGCTATCGATGGATATGATATTAACATAATTATGTCGGATTTACTTTTGAAATTAATTAATAGAAATTTAAACTATACATCGTAATCAAATGAAGTAATTCATTCTTTGATTTATCAGAAATATAATTAAATGATTAACCAGTGTATTTATATTAGAATTAGGAAGACCCAAGCGCTTGCATATATGTACTCCTTGAGAAAGTTTTATATACTTTTGGAAAATTCTTTGATCTTGCATGTGAGAGAGGGTAAATGATGGTTGTGTGTTGTAGTGCAACTCATAATCTAATTCTTGTTTAAATTGGTTTGCGTAATAAATTTAAAACTTATCTGTGTATCTTTATCTCTTGGTCCATATTCAGAATATAACAAAGTGTAAAAAGGCCGAAAACAGAAAAATATATTGTAAAAAACAAAATGGCATCTCGTTAACAATCTCGGAGTTTACTGTCCAGGTGTGCAATCAAAAACATTTTATCATGCAAGTCAGTGGCACATGTGTTTTCTCCATTTTGCTTAGTTCTTGGTCCCTTTCCCACTAAGCAAAATTACCTGAAAAAAAATGTATGCATGGATCATAGCGCCCATGCATCTCTGAATGTACTTCATTACCAATTTAATTTACTAGTTTTTAAACTGTCGGTGTTTTGATATTTTTTGTGATTCCGCAGTGTTAGAAAAATATAGAAGAAAGAAAATATCAAATCCAACCAAAACCATGAAAATAGCATAACAAAAGAGAGACTATGAAATATTCGCCCATTTTCGGTACTCCCAAAACCAGATTCTAATCAAATACATAAAGGGAACAATTTGACAAAAAAAACCATTTTATCATGCAATCAATGGCACATGTGTTTTTCTCCATTTTGCTGAGTTCTTGGTCCCTTTCCCACTAAGCATAATTACCTGAAAAAAAAATGTATGCATGGATCATACCACCCATGCATCTCTGAATGTACTTCATTACCAATTTAATTTACTAGTATTTAAACTGTCGGTATTTTGATATTTTTTGTGATTCCGCAGTGTTAGAAAAATATAGAAGAAAGAAAATATCAAATCCAACTAAAACCATGAAAATAACATAACAAAAGAGAGACTATGAAATATTCGCCCATTTTCGGTACTCCCAAAACCAGATTCTAATCAAATACATAAAGGGAACATTTTTTTTAAAACCGTTAATAAAAGTGGAGCGAAACGACCCAGGGCGAATGGGAATCGGCGCGAACGCACCCGGGGCGAAAGGGGATAGGAGCGAAACAACCCAGGGTGCGAACGGGATTCGGCGCGAAACGACCCGGATTCGTTACAATGGGGTTATACCATGTTTAATCAGTTACAATTCCTTAAAACCAGTTACAAAGCTACTTTTATCATCCTACTAGTATGTTTATTATTTACTTATCTGACTTTTACTGATTATATTGCCTTGTCAGTGTTCTAGCCAGGATTTGAAAGGGCATGTCGCCAATAGCAAAAAGGGCTCTATACTGCATTAATCAAATATGAAAAAAGTCAAGTCAAGTCAAAGCTTTATTTAAAGACGAGAATACGTACAAATAACATAAGCTCTATTGAGCTTTTACATCGTCTATAAAACATCTAATAGACGACTAATAAAACATAACAACATCAGATAAAACAGACATGACAATACAATCACACATCAAGTACATTTATACATACACATACACATAGCACAATAATACAGCACATATTAACACAAAAATCATGCATTTTAAGATTAAAACATTTAGGTTGGCAGTTTTAGTAATGAAAGCTAAGCATTAAGCACTATAAGCTAATTTATTGGCATGCACTACAGCTACATGAGCTACCACTCCGTGTGCTGATTAATTTTGAAAAATTGATTTAAATTTGTTTCATGTCTTAGATGTTGTGGTAGCTCATTCCATATTTTAGCAGCAGAGTAGCGAAAACTTTTAATACCATACCTACTAGTTCTTACTTGTGGTATTTCTGCTGTGTTGCTGTATCTAAAAGAATAATTATGTTTCTTTATATTTATTAAATCATGTAAATAAGATGGTGTTTGTTTATTTATTATTCTAAAAGTTTCAATAGCAATCGATCTTAATCTGCGTATTTTCAATGATGGTAATTTTGACAATTTCAATAAATCTTCATAAGTACTGGTATAATCATTATAAACAAAACGTAAAGATCTTTCCTGTATTTTTTCTATTTTAGCTGTATTTTTCTCACTGCAAAAATGCCAAGTTATTGGACAATAATTAAGATTTGATAAAATAAAAGAGTAATATACAGTAATTCTACCAAGCCTATTTAAAAATTTCCCTATCCGTTTCAGAACATTAAGTTGCCTAGAGGCCTTTTTACAAATTTCAGATATGTGTTTGTCAAAATTTAACTTGTAATCAATTGTTACACCAAG
>MJUU01034234.1:41922-62703 GCA_002080025.1 Modiolus philippinarum
TTTCTCAGTAACTATAAGTGGTAGGTCAATGATATTTGGTATACAGGTGGGTCTTGAGTAGTACATGACAGTCTGCTATATTGCTTTTGTCTGTGACCTCAATTTCACGGTCCAGTGAACATGTTAAGTTTTTGTGTTTAGTTTAGTTTCTCAGTAACTATAAATGGTAGGTTAATGATATTTGGTATATAGGTTGGTCTTGAGAAGTTTATGACAGTCTGCCTGTGACCTCAATTTCACGGTCCAATGATCATGTTAAGTTTTTGTGCATAATTTAGTTTCTAGCAACCATGTTAACGTTTTGTGATTAGGTCACTTTCAAAGTAACTAGTAGTGGTTGGTCAATGTTATTTGATATGCAGGTAGGTCTTGGGTAGTACATGTCAGTCTGCCATTTGGCTTTTGTCCTTGCCCTCAATTTCATGGTCTAGTGATTATGTTAGGTTTTAGTGATTTGGTCACTTTCTCAGTAAGTATTTGTGGTAGGTGAAGGATATTTGGTATGTAGGTAGGTCTTGGTGAGTACACCAATTTAGGGACCAAGCAGGAACGGGCGAGACATCAATTTGGGTCCACACTTGTGTCTATTGAGAGCACTGCTTGTGACATAAACATACGGCTGGGAAACTCGATGTTCTCAACAACAAAAAAACAGCACCTGGAAATCTGTGATTTACACTTAATAAGTGCAGTTCGAGAAAATCAAAGAATGTCACTCCATATAAATTTATAAAATAAGTGTTAATCAATCAAAAACCCTTTTCTTTTTTCAAGTAATAATGGTATATTAGTTTTTTCTTTTGGTCCGGATTTTAGAATCGCCCCTAAGCGACTGACAACAATAATTACGATGTCTGTCTTGAAAGGCAGACTTTTATATGGTTTTAGTTATATTTTAGATCTTTGACCAGTTTTGCATGTAGTGACATTCCCAAATTTTTGTCGGGCCTTCGACGATAGTCGAAAAAAGCGAGGCATAGGTATGGTGATTCCGGTGGCAGCGACAACGGCGGCGTCCACAATAGTTTAAGTTTTTTCTTGGGTCTGTTTAACATCAACCACCTGTGCTAGCCTATTGATATTTGGTATGCAGGTGCATTAGCATCAGTATAGCTCAGTTTCAGTGGCGTTTTATGTCTATGCCCCCGCAGTCATGCTCCACTGACTTCAAAATTTCTAATTGTTTTTTTCAAATGTTTAACTTTTTTCTTATGTCTGTTTAGCATCAACCACTCATAGTTGACCATTGATATTTGGTATGCAGTTACATTAGCATCAGTACAGCTCAGTTTCAGTGGCATTTTATGTCTATGCCCCCGCAGTCATGCTCCACTGACTTCGAAATTTTGAATTGTTTTTTTCAAATATTTAACTTTCTTCTTATGTCTGTTTAGCATCAACCACTCATAGTTGACCATTGATATTTGGTATGCAGTTACATTAGCATCAGTACAGCTCAGTTTCGGTGGCGTTTTATGTCTATGCACCTGCAGTCATGCTCCACTGACTTCGAAATTTTGAATTGTTTTTTTTCAAATGTTTAAGTTTTTTCTTGTGTCTGTTTAGCATCAACCACTCATAGTAGCCCATTGCTATTTAGTATGCAGTTGTATTAGCATCATTGCAGCTCAGTTTCAGTGGTGTTTTATGTCTATGCCTCTGCAGCCATGCTCCACTGACTTCAAAATCTTGCACTTTTTATCAATGTTTAAGTTTTTTCTTGTGTCTGTTTACCATCAATCACTCATAGTTAACCATTGATATTTGGTATGCAGTTGCATTAGCATCATTGCAGATCAGTCTCAGTGGCGTTATATGCCTATGCCCCTGTAGTCATGCTCCACTGACTTCGAAATTTTGAATTGTTTTTTCAAATGTTTAAGTTTTTTTCTTGTGTCCATTTAACATCTATAACTCATAGTAGCCCATAGGTTTTTGGTATGCAGTTGCATTATCATGATTGTGATCAGTTTTGATCAGTGATACATTTGGTATCATGGCTGCTGCGGAAGATCAATGTGCAAATCAAGGCGATGCATGGGAAAGGCGAGACATATCCTGTGTCCACAGTTTATTAAAAAAAGGGTCTGTCATTTTGTATTAATTAATTTCCTGGTAGTAAAATTCAGTTGAGACCAACGAGTTCCCGGCAGACTTTTTAAAATTTGTTTAATTTGGTGTTGCCAGACTGCAGAATGTAAAGCCATATTCTCCCTATAGTTGTAACTTGCTGAATTTTGTGCTGGACCTCAGCAATTTCTGCCAGACAAATGGGCAGGTCTGACAGATTTCAAAAACCCTGTCCCAGCTGTGAAACAGATAAAAAATCAAAGTTGTATAAGTAAAAGATAAGCATATGATAAATATGGAATATAGGACACAGGCTTTATTACGGCCAGTATCAAGTGAGCCTGTTAGGGCGCAGTGATAAAATCCATATCAAAAACAAAATGTCCTATATTTCTTTTATCTGTGATTCACAAAATGGTTAATAGAACTCTAAATTAAATTGAGATAAGCTGAAATTTCTATTTTAACACTGTTAATCTATTGTCTATTTGAATGGTTTATATGCATTCTCGATTCAATGTTTACATATATGAACACAACAAATTGTACCAAAACATGACGTCAGCATAGCAACTCACATGTCCTGATGCCTTCACAGTGACCTGATAATTTGGTGATTTTGTCCAGTTCGGTGATACTGTGATTATCAGTCTCTGTAGATCATAGGAGATTCATACAAAATTACCGATTAATGTATGTAACATTTGAGACATTGATTCAAATAACATCATAGAATACAATAAAACATGTAATTATTCTCTTTCAGCATGGCTGTAAAAACTGTGGATATGCTTTTTGTAATTCTTGTCTGAATAAGAAGATTGCTGTACCAAAGCTGAAGAATGAAAAGCATCATGTCTGTAACAAGTGTTACAATATTCTTACAGGGTTTGTAGAACATCATGTCTGTAACAAGTGTTACAATATTCATACAGGGTTTGTTACATTCTATACTAAAGATTTAATTGGTGAAATAAACATCCAGTCAGTGTGTATATATTAACTGGTGAAATGAACATTGTGACAGATTATACAGATTAACTGATCAAATTAACACTGAGTCTGACAGTATATATACATAAATCGTCAAATTGTTGTTTCGGCCCATCATAGCACTCATACTATAAGAGATGGATCTTTATAAATGACATCAGGAAGGGGAGATAATTTGACTTTGACTTTTTGTTGATTCCCTATGTATGGGTTACCTGGTAAGCACAATTCCTCTTAAGCCACTTGAAGGATTTTGATGAAATTTAAGACAAAAGAAGAACACTACATGGAGATGTGCATGAAGGAATACAATTAATGTCGGAAACCAGGAAGGGGAGATAATCCGACTTTGACTTTTCGTTGATTCCCTATGTATGGGTAACCTCATAAGGGCAACTTCTCTAACATGTCTAAAACCACTTGAAGGATTTTAATGAAACTTTAGACAAAGGAAGGAAACTTTATGGAGATGTGCATGAAGGGATGTGATATTGTAAGAAATCAGGAAGGGGAGATAATTTGACTGTGACTTTCTTTGATTCCTTCTGCAATGATCTTTTTCTTCCATTTTTTGGCCGGCTTGCACGGAGTGCAAATCCGGGTTATAGTATGGTGAATGTTGGGCGGGCGGGCGTCGGGCGGGGAAAATGGGATACCTATTTTGTGAAATCAACTCCTCCTTCAGTTTTCAACCTAGATCTTTGAAACTTCACAGGATGTTTCTTTATATATTGAAGATGTGCACCTGACTTGATGGAAATATTTCGAAATTTTTTTTACCACTTTTTCCGGACTTTGGAACTTAGCCATTTTTTTCAAAATGTTTAACATAGGATACCTATTTTGTGAAATCAACTCCTCCTACAGTTTTCAACCCAGATCTTTGAAACTTCACAGGATGTTTCTTTATATAATGAGGATGTGCACCTGACTTTATGGAAACATTTTGGAAATTTTTTGCACTTTTTCCAGACTTTGGAACTTAGTCATTTTTTATCAATATTTTCAACATATTCTATACACAGAGCCATTAGGGAACCTATAAAACAACACTTTATAGCTTAAAACACCAAAACACAACCCCGCCATTTCAGTCTTTGACCCATTTTTTAGTCCGATTTTTATGCAGTTCTTTTTCAGTGGATTCCCTATGAAAAATTAATGTATTGCTCAATTATTAGATTTTTGGTAACTTGTTTCCTTTCCGAGCTGTTAGGGGCTGAACGGGGCTAAAATTGCAAATTTGTAGATTACCTAAAATTTTTATTTTCATCGGATTTTTTCTTTGGATTCCTCTTGATATAAGCTTTTGGATGTATGTCAACGGCTTTGGTGCAGCTCTTACCATTTCTGAGCTATAAGGGGTCAAAGGGGCCAAAACTGCAAATTTGCAGATTCCCTAAAATTTTTATTTTTTCATCGGATTCCAAGGGGATTTTTTTTCTTTGGATTCCTTTTGATATAAGCTTTCGATAGTATGTCAACAGATTTGGCACAGCCTTTACCATTTCTGAGCTATTAGGGTTCAAAAGGGCCAAACTTTACATTTGCAGGTTACCATAATATTTATTTTTCATAATTTTTATTTTCCCTGGTTTGTGTCCAGCTAATTATTGGGTCAATATCCTTATTGTGTCCATCTTATTATTGTGTCAAGCTCTTAAGTAGGTCCATACTCACTTTAAATTACACTTTCAAATTTCAGTGGTCGACATGCTGCGGTCGTATCATGCTGCGCTCGGCGTAGCCCTTTATTAAGAACCTCCCAGTCTCATTCTCAAACTCATGACGGCCCCATGACAGGGGAAATAAAATTTGTATATTGTAATTTAGTTTATCATTTATTGCCTTATGGAAAGAAAAGCATATAGATACAGGAAACAATGAAGGAAATGCACCAAAAAATCAATACAGAACGGGGTAAAACAATACACAGATGCAAAAGCTGCGGTAACGTTAGGACAAGACAAAAATTGGACTACAGAGTATACAAAACAAGGGCGTTATCTAAGATCGGTTGGGATACCAACAGAGTTAAGGGTATCACAAATGAAGACAAATAAATACTATTGTAATACACAAGAGTTAATCAAACAACCCAAAGGAAAGGAACATTTTTATACGACAAAAGTACCAAATACGAGCTGTTAGAACAGCAAAAAAAACAACAACAACACCAACAAAAAACAAAAACAAAAAACAAAACCTAGGAAACAATGGCAAAAAACACCTCGTCAAATGCGAAGCACTAAAAATGTGTAAGTACAATAGCACCTCGTCCAGTGCGAAGGCATAAAATAAAGTGTTAATACAATAGCACCTCATAGCACCTCCTCAGGCACCTCGTCAAATCATAATTGAAAACCACATATATACTACCATTTTTGCATAGTACATTATAATTGCCGCCCTCGACCACTCTTCTTAATCTCACCTGACATAATTAACTCAGTGCTTTACTAGATGTTTTACTCTAGTTCGCACATTACCAGAAGTTATCTACATTGTTTACTAGGACTATAATCACAATCAGGACAAGGGTGAAAAATGGCAATGCATGTGAAAATCATCTGTTTATCTGACCATGAATGACTGACATCCAAAAAAACATTAATATATATAATGTTCGGACACGACATTTGAAAAAGCATGAATGTGACCATGAGCTCAAAGGTTAAGGTCAAGGGTAACCAAACATGGTTCGTGACATGTCACCTTGAGGTGATCAATCCACATGCTAAATATCAGAATCATATATCTCAAAAGAGAGAAAAGGGATAGTCCTGACTCCAGACACGATTTTGTTATTGAAAAAGCATGAATGTGACCTTGAGGTCAAAGGTCAAGGTCAAGGGCTGCCAACCATGGTACCCTAGGGTGCCACCTTGAGGTGATTAATCCACATGCAAAATATCAAAAGATATCTCAAAAGAGAAAAAAATTATAGCCCGGAAATGATTGTTTCGGACGGATGGACAGACTGATAACTGTAGGGCGTCCACCAATCTTTGTTGCGGGGCCCTAATTAATGTCTTTCCGAGAAGAAAAGACTTAATTTCCGCTTTACAACAAATACGGGTCTTAAATACTTTTAAATATCTCGTAGATATTATATATAGCATATTCAGGAACATTAACTTTGAAGAAAATAATGAAGTTACATTGTATGGTAAAAAGTACCGGAATTTTTTCCCGCCAAAATTGAAACCTGCCTCCAGATCAAGTTTTTTAAAAATTGCTGAAAATCAAAACACGTGACCTACATATTTTTTTATGTTTATGAAAAGTACATGGAAAAAGACACACTATACAAAAAAATCAGAGCTTTTCATTGGAAAATATTTTTTAAACATTGAAACGAAAGGATTACTCTGGGATTTTCTATATATTTCAATATAAAAATGTAAAATTTTCAAGGCTTATATCTTAAAAATTAGAAGGGTGACATATTCTTTTTATTTTAGAAATGGAAAGACTACATGTTGAAAAATATTTTTTTCAAAATTTCAAGAAAATTTATTGACAACTATTTTTGGGGCCTCTGTGTCATGTACCTCCTTAACATAGCTGCCTCTTGGAAACTTATAAATTACACACTGTGTACTAAACATACATGTAGCTACTATACATGTTATATTGAAACACTGTGTACTAAACAAAGCTGGTTCATGGAAACTTACAAATTACACTCTGTGTACTTGACATAACTGGTTCTTGGAAACTTGAAAATTATACATTGTTTAATTGATATAGCTGGTTCTTAGAAAACTTCAAAATTACACATTGTTAATTGACATAGCTGCTTCTCAGTTGTGTACATAATGTTGGACTTAATTTAGTATACTTCATGGGAAGGGATGCCAACAATGCATAATGACATTTTTTATGCCACAATACATGTACAGTAATCTACTAACAATTTTTTTTTCAGGAAAATAAAACCAAAGGAGGACGATCCAGCTAGATATTCTCCTCCAGAAGCCTATAAAAAGTAAGTTGTGTTATTGTCCATTGTCTATGACCTTAACAGTCTACTCATTCCCATTGTATAACCAATTTAGCAATTTCGGTAATCTTTAGGTGTGATAAAATTGGTCAACACGGATAGGTTCAGACCAATATATATTGTAAGATATTTTTGGAGCCTTGCTTTTATTGACCAAAACTATTAATCAGGTCCCTTTGAATTGTCCAACAATACTTTTGTATATCTGTCATGACTTTGGGAGGTTTTACTTTAAAAAAGTATTACCTTATAAAAATACAAATCTATTCACTTATAAGATTTCTATTAATTTAAGATTTAAAATCCATATACATTATCCATCAAGCAATATTCATTCTTTAATGATGTAATTTTTAAATAATTTCATAAAGTACCTTATTTTATAAGTGACCATATAAACTTTATATATTTCCCACTTTCATCAACAGGTCAAGGTAAAACAGATTGATATACAATAATGTTGTTGGACAATTCAAAAGGATTATCATTGTTTAGATGAGTTGACAATAGCAAGTCTCCAAAATTATTTTACAATATATATTGCTCTGGACTATGGTGGCATTATAATAATCAGTCGTGTTCTGAAATGTGAGATTGGACAATTCCACCTGAGGGTTCACATTTTTCAATGAGAAATGAGGCTTTCCAAGTTACTGATGATGGGAAATGTGAACTGGAGAATGGAATTGTCCTGTATCACATTTTTTACCATGGTTGATTATTTTTCTAACATTTCTGGGTCGAATATTAAAAGGAATAAACATGACCCTCATGAAACTAAAATGCACTCTCTTAAACTAGGCCACCTACAACAAAATAAATTCAATATTTGAAAAGATCGAGTGGGTTTTGGTCTTCTACTAAAGGTACAAAACTTTCAAAATTAATCTTTGAGGTTGCACTTCAGGGGTTTTCAAACTGAAGCTATGAGAATTTCGAAGTAGTTGTGTCAGTTGTGCAAAGTTGCGTGGTTTTCTGAAGTTGAGCATTGTGACTTTGTGATGCTACTGTATTTGCATTGTTATGTGAAGGGAGGTCATGTGATGTGAGCTGCATGAATCTCAAACTGGTGTCTCACGCAGATTTTATGTGTCCCAAATGTAAAGAAATGTGAGAATTTTCTGCCCCTACTTATCACTTAATTGGACCTATTGGTGTTGAAGAATCTTATCACATCTAAAGATTACTGAAATTGCTAAATTGGTTAAACAATAGGAACAAGTAGACTATTAAGGTCATAGAAAATGGACAATAAGATTTAGTAAAACCATCTATCTGCATGGCTTAAGTATGCTTTCATTCTTGTATCTGGATAAGGTTTAGTACATTGCTCATACATGTTGCTTTAGCACACATTTACAAATTTATCTAGGTAAGCGAATATCATGGTGTATTGTAATTCTGCCATATAATTTATCAAAAGAAAAAAAAACACGTACAAAATTTTGAAAATTAAACAAAAAACATTCTGTCATGGTTCCAGGGTCATTTTCATGCAGTAAAAGTTTAATATTAAATATTTATAAATTGTGGATACTCTGTATAACATTAAAAGTAAACCTACACAATGTATCTAATGTCTTCAAGTTGAAGTTTTTTCACCAGTCAGTGATGATTGAGAAAACATCTGAACTAAATTTCATGATTGACTTAGTTTAAATCTTGATTGGTAGGGCATCTCATTTTCTAATTTTCGAAATTGACAGACTTTACTCCATCAAAAACTTCATTATTTTCATGCTCACATTACTTGCTCATATGAAGGAATGTTTATTATATAGTTTAAGCAGATGTAAAATAGTCACTGAATGAGCCTTATTCCTGTCCGTCCAGAAATTTGAGGCAAATCTATAATTCCTGAAGAAAAATAAAAAACAACATCAAATGAAGCCCAGTGCACCGGCCATTTTACATTCTATTGGCAGGTTTCCATGAGACCAGGAATAAATGAAAGGTGCTGCACAAACCTGCCTTCAGTAAGCCAGATTACTTTGATTTTACTGTACTGCAATTGCATGTTGTTGTATTTGGTAAAGCCCTATTTTATGCCCTGCAACATTAGGTTGAAAGATGTTATATGATACTCCAAGTAATGGTTGTATGTCAATCAGTCAGCCTGTAAGTCTCAATTTTTCTGATTATTTTTTTTTTTATTAAGGTGGAAAGAATTAATTTCCTCAACTTTTTTTTACCACAAAACCTCATTAAGCTAACTTTAGGGTATTGGACATCAGTGGGTCTATATTTACGGTATGTCCTCTTAAAGCTGTAGATTTTCCATAACCTAATAATTTTCATTGGAATTCCTCTGCTGTGTTATGTTTGTTCTAAATAATGGTTTCAAAATCAATTAATAGTAAAAAAAAAAGAAAACTTCACTTTAGGATCAGGATGGCTGTTTGCTTAAGGCACATGACTTCTGATCACAAACTCAACACATTGTGAATCTGAAACTCACAAGTAGGTTTTCAAGTACCTACCCCAACACTTGAGTTGGAACTTCTTTTCCCGCTCAAGCCTTACAACCATGTGAGAGGCTCATGAATGCTAAACAGCTGTTAATCTTGCTGTCTTTTAAAAAGATGGCGGTATAGAACTTATGATAATTTCTGAAGTTTAATAAATCATTCTCTGGAACCACAATTTTTATGTTTCAGACGTGTTACAGCATTAGGAGAAAGAGAGGCTCACGGAGGACATAGTAAACATGCACATAATGCCAAACCTACAGTTAAACATGACTACAGACATCTAGGTAAACCTGAGAGAGAAATACAAGAAAGACTTGATAAACTGAAGGAAGGGTCTAAACAAACAGGTATAAGTACATCTAATTATACAGAGAATCCACAGCTTCAATTTCACATTCAATGTTTTAGTTAATCAGGTCAAAAAATTTTAAAAAGAAAGAAATTAAGGTGGAAGGGACATATGATGCAATGAGTTTTGATTGCCACTGGAAAAAGGAGAAATGGCAGGGGAAGGAAATTAAGATATTTTTACTGATTCAAGACGAGGCATTTCCTTTTTACGCTCACCAGACCCAAAGGGTAAGTGTGAGCTATTGCCATCAGCCATCCTCCGTCCTTCCGTGCGTTGTCTGTTAGCTTTTCACATTTTCATGTTCTCCTCTGAAGCAACTGAACCAAATTCAATCAAACTTTACAGGAATAATGTATGTAAGATCCTCTACAAAGATTGCTCATCTTGTTCTGATCTGATAAAAACCATTGCCACCAGCATGGAACATAGGTTTAACATAGGACCCTATGGGAAAATCACATTTTCATCTTCTCCTAGCACTGAAACCGGCTGCCAGTGCAGAACATAGTTTAGCATAAGCCCCTATGGGAAAATCAAATTTTCATCTTCTCCTCTGAAACCATTCAATAAAATTGTACAGAAATGATGTATGAATGTACAGAATAACTAAATACCGAAGTTACTGTGAATTTATTTATACAGAAATGATGTATGAAAGGAACTCCACAAAGATTGCTTATTTGGTTCCGATCTGATAAAAAACATTGGAGCCAGCGTGGAATATACATGTAGTTTTACATCGGACCCAATGGGAAAATAACATTTGTATCCTCTCCTCTGAAACCAGTGAAGTAAATTCAATAAAACTGCACAGGAATGATGTACTGAAGGTCCTTTACATAGATTGCTCATTTTGTCCAGATATAAAAAACATGGCCTCAAGCATTGGACATTGTTTAACTTTGGACCCTAGGGAAAATCACATTTTCATATTCTCCTCTGAAATCCCTGAATCAAATTCAATCAATCTTTTACAAGAAGGATGTAAAGATGATCCTTTACAAAGATCATTTTATCCAGATCCAACAGAAAACATAGCAACCAGTGCTGAACATAAAGTTTAACATAAGACCCTAAGGAAAAAATCATATTTTCATCTTCTGCTCTGAAACCTGTCTATCAAATTCAATTAAACTTTAAAGGAATGATGTTTGTGAGGTCCTTCACAAAGATTGCTCATTTAGTTCAAAGCTGATGAAAAAGATGGCAGCAATGACAGAACATAGTTTAACATTGAACCTTATTAGAAAATCATCACTTTCATCACCTACTCTGAAACCATTGAAGCAAATTCAAGTTAACTGTTGCAAGTTAAAGTCAATACTTCACTGTATTGGAATAATGTATTGAAGGTCCTTTACAAATATTATTTTTTTTCAGTTGGATCTGACAAAAACATAGCTGCCAGTGAAGAACATAGCTTAACATTGTAACCCATTGGAAAAAAAATCTTTTTGATCATCAGCATATGCATAGCTTAGAAACATTTGTCAGGTGAGCGATACAGGTTCAGCCTGTAGTTGAAAGATACAGAAAGGATCTGTTTACTGCATGAAGGATGATGTTTCTGCACACAGTTTGTCTACAGAGGTTTATGTCCAGGACTGGGTTGCACAAAAGTTAATAGACTATTAAATATTTTATAGTCTATTAAGCTTTAACATTTTCTACTTATTTAATAGACTATTAACTTTTAATTGAGCTTTGTGCAACCCAGTCCAGGCTTTCTGTTAAAAATGATCGTTATCGCTCTTTGGGAGAAGTGACAACCAATTTTAATGCTCAAAGAGATCCTCTGAACAATCTTGAAAAGGTTTTTGCGCGGACAGTTCAAAGGATATTACATAATCATGGATTCACCATCGTGTTGTCAAAAAGAAAATTTGAATCCGCGAAGTCAACAGAGTGAAGCGGTTAGCGTGGTGTAGGAGTAACAGAAATAACTCGGTTGATGATTATTGGAAGCAAGTTATATTTTCCGATGAATGCAAGGTAGAAATTGGTGCAGGTCGTAAAGTGTTTGTCTGGAGGAAAGCCAGAGAAGAGTGGGACCGAGATTGTTTACGGACACCTGCCGTGCAACGCAGGAATTTGATGATCTGGGGTTGCATAACATTTCACGGAGTTGGTCTTATTTCAGTTCTGCAAGGAAATATGAATTCCCAAAATTACATTGAAGTGCTTGATAATAATATTTGGCTTATTTTGGCTCGACATTTTCCCAAACGTTTTCCAGGATGATAATGCCCTTTATTCATAGAGCTCGTGTAGTAAAGAGTTCATTTCTGAAAATGGTATTAATGTTATGAAATGGCCGGCCCAGAGCACAGACTTAAATATTGTAGAAAACGTTTGGAAAAAGGTTAAGGTTGAAATTCAAAAACAGCCAGTTTATCTTCGTACAAATTTTTTATTGGAGGAAGCCATTAGGGATGTGTGGTCAGAATTATCAACTCAGTACATTCAAAACTTATATAAATCTATTACAAGGAGAATCAAAGCAGTTATTAAGGCTAAAGTGTCAATAACAAAGTATTTAGATAAGTTTTTTCTATATTTTATTACTTAAAAAATTTGTTAAAAACTACCAGTGCAAGGTGCATGTAGCAGTGGCCATTTTGAAAATTACGAACACTTTTGGCACACGGCTGTATTTTAAAAAGTTAAGTCATCTTAATGCTAAATATTCTGTTGATTTAGTTGCTTTTTATCTATTGAATATTAACCCATGAAATGAGTGTTTGAAATATCTTGGTGTTTACTAATTTTCTACTGTAGTTCAAGATTTATTGGACAAGCTGAATCTAGTTTGTAGTGGGTAGGATGTACTTCCTAATGTTATCATATATATATATATATATGTATATATATATATTGTAAAATTAGATTATCTACATGTTATCAAATTGCAGATTTTTATAAGATTAAATATTTTTTTTACAGAAGCAAGTAAAATCTCACAGACAGAAATAGAGAACAGATTAGCCAAGTTAAAGGGAGATAATCCTGCCACAGCATCTAAACAACCTGTAATAAAGTTAATCTCTTAATGGTTGTCAAGAAGGGGGTTACCCACAATCACATTTATATTTTTGAATTTTCATTTCATGATGTGAAAATGTATTACAAAAGCTCTTAATTCACACATCACTAGGGTTTGACACAAACTTGATCTTCTTGGTAGACAAAAGGACTATAACAACCAGAATTCATACTTCTGTATTGATTTTATGGTAATTTTACATTGAAATGATTATAGCTTTTTGAAAATTTCAAAAAATTTGCTAGCCCAAAAGACTACCAATGTAGTCCTTCTTAAGATTTACTACTTTTGGGCTAGAGTGCAAGTATTAGTGTTGAACCCTGAATCAGTTTCAAAATTTTTGAACACAAAACACATGAGATCTTTTTCATGTTTCAATGAATACAAACAATCATGGTTACTTATAGTTAAGTAGAACACTTCATACCTTTTAAACCTACTGGATACATTAATATATTAGACTGTTTTGAGTAAAATTTAAATGTCTTTTACTGATGAGTAAACATGTTCCTTATAAGTTTAAACAGAATGTTGATTGTAGTTTAGAAGTGTCATTAAAAATGAAATGATGGCTTTGGAGGGCATAAAAAAGGAAACAACAAAAGGAAAAAACTGATTCAAAGTTTTTGCATTTCCAAGCTGTATCTTTTATATTGTCTATATATTGACACTGTAATTATGTAACATATGCTCGGGTTTTCAGCATGCATTGGGATTTGGCATTTTTAGGCTCTGTGGGAAAATTTCATTCAACAAAAACATTAGTTTTGGAACCAAAATTAGGGATAAAGATCAGAATTTTTGAAAAATTGCATGATTTTCAGATAAATCTCATTGAAAATTAAATTGCAAGATTTTTCTCAATTCAACCATTTTCTTTAAAAGATTCTGCCAAAAAAAGTGATAAACAGATTATTACATGGCTATTTCAAAAATGTGCCCTTATATCAACCCCTTTCCTAGTATGTCAGGCTTATATGAGGACATATTTCAAAGTGCACATGTAATAATATTCACTTATTCAAGAATTATCTCTTATTTATGTCAGCATTTGTAGATTAAAAATAATTATTTTGAATCTGAAATTTTTTATTTTAGGTTTATAAAGGTCCAGACAAAAGATCACAACAGGAACAAATAGATGATTTATTAAATGAAATTGGTGATGAAATAGAAATAGATTCCCATAGACTTGATCCTGTCAAAGATATAGAGAACAGATTGGCAGGACTTAGGGGAAATACCGGTACACACTTTAAATAGATAGATTCTTATAGACTTGATTCCATACATGTATGCACTTTATATAAATAGATTCCCATAGACAAAGATGGCTGCCAGCTGGGAACATGTCTAACATTGGACCCTATGGGAAAGCATTCAAAGATCTTCTCCTCTGAAACAACAAAGCCAATTTTATCCAAACTTGGTCATAGTAGTTCTTGGGTGGTCCCCATTGAAAGATATGTCTGGCAAGTCCGAATTCATCCTAGATGGCTACCAGCGGGGAACTTAGTTTAACATTGTACCCTATGGAAAACACTTTCAAAGATCCTCTCCTCTGAAACTACTAAGCCCTTTAAAAATTGTTTGTGAAGTCTGCACTTCATTCTAGATGGCCAACAGTGGGGAACTTACATTTGACCTTGGGACTTTTCCAGGAAAAAATTTACAGGGGGCAGAAATGCAACTCAAAATTTAGAGTTCCACTACCATAATATTATTTCTTTTTTCAGGTATAGCAATAGGTATAATAAAGTTCAACACCCCTACCAAGGTAAAAATAAATATCTTGCGTTACTGACCCTCAGTACATTTTTTTTATCCCCTCGCCCAACAAAGTTGGGGAGGGGATATAGCGTTTCACCTGTTTGTCCGTTCGTCCGTTTGTCAGTCCGTTCAAACTTTAGACCATATATCTTTTGAATAACAAGTCATAGATGGACAAGGTTTTGTCCATGGATGCATCTTGAATAGTACTTGAGGTTGATATGTAGAATAGGTGGATTTGACCTACATTTCATGCATGAGTGACTCGGGGTTGAAGTTTTTGTAAGAGTCCAGATCTGGGATACTACAACTCGTAGAGGAATAATATTTTGTATGTAGATGCGTCTTGTAAAGTTACGAAGCTCTGGATAAAAAGTAGGTCACTTTGACCTACATTTCATGCACGAGTGACTTAGGTTAAAGTTTTTGTAAGAGTCCAGACCTGGGATACTACAAATCTTAGAGGAATAGATGCGTCTTGTAAAATAACGAAGCTCCGGACAACAATTAGGTCACTTTGACCTACATTTCATGCATGAGTGACTTAGATTAAAGTTTTTGTAAGAGTCCAGATCTGGGATACTACAACTCTTAGAGGAATAATATTTTATATGTAGATGCGTCTTGTAAAGTTACGAAGCTCCAGATAAAAATTAGGTCACTTTGACCTACATTTCATGCATGAGAGACTTCGGTTAAAGTTTTTGTAAGAGTCCAGATCTGGGATACTACATCTCTTAGAAGAATAATATTTTGTATGTAGATGCATCTTGTAAAGTTACGAAGCTCCAGAAAAATTTAGGTCACTTTGACCTACATTTCATGCATGAGTGACTTAGGTTAAAGTTTTTGTAAGAGTCCAGAACTCGTAGAGGAGTAATATTTTGTATGTAGATGCGTCTTGTAAAGTTGCGAAGCTCCAGATAAAAATTAGGCTACTTTGACCTACATTTCATGCATGAGTGACTTAGTTTAAAGTTTTTGTAAGAGTCCAGATCTGGGATACTACAACTTGTGGAAGATTAATCTTTCATCAGTAGATGCATTTGCTATGGGTATGAGGCTCCTGATTGAAATAATGTCACTGCATTTCTTGCATGACTGGCTCAGATTTAAGTAACAAGCCAGATCATGAATGGTACAACTTTGTGGAGTGCTTTTAATATTAGATAAACATTCAACAATCGGGCGAGGGGATTAGCTGTTGTTTCTGACTGCCCCTTCTTTTGTTCTGGAATAGTCCTTATGGGAAAACACATTCAAAGATCTTCTCATAAGAAACTACTGGAACCAAACTTAGTCACAATTGTCCTTGATAGGTCCCCATCAAAGTTTTAATGTTTGTACTTCAGTTGGTCCCCTCCAAAAAGATGGTCTATATAAGGCCATTTATTATTTAGGTTATTTGGATTGTCTATGTTAGCCATGGCCCATGTGAGCAATTCAGGCTCTTCAGAGCCTCTTGTTTTATGTTTTGAGGTTTTTTTTTTAAGTATTTGAGATAGAGGTAAGTTTATAGAATAGCAGAAGTGTTCAGCTTATCAATAACTACAATAGCTACATATGTCTGGCAGGTTTACATCTCAACCAAAGACACTAAAGGAAAATGTTGTAAAATGTTAATTCTTGAAAACTGTTTCATGTAAAGTGAAAATTCTTGAAAATTGTTTCATACAAAAAGTTAATATTAACTAGGCATGGTAACGTGATGATCTTTTTACAAGTTTAAGTTATTAACAAGATTAAATACCTTTCATAAATTCAAGATTTCCCCACTGCAGATCTTAGTTTAACATTTAAATGTTGTTTTCTATATTTCTTGTTCAAAATAAATACTTCCCCAATGATGTTAGATGAAATTAATAATCAACATGTTTGGAAATTGATCTCACTTGCTGATTGGTCAATCATGTAAATGTCTTGATTCAGTTTCTAGAAATAGTGCAACCAGATGATGAAATTAACACCTGCATCATTGTCTAGTGAAATGGCTTTTGCATTTTTATGACTAAGATAACTCAGTTTATTGATTATATGACTTTTTTATAAAAAATATTACACTCAACACCCCCTTTCAATGAAAGGTGCAATGATACACATAGCAACGATGATAGCAACAAAATGGAAGCATATTTGAGACTGGAGACTACGGAGATCGCTTTACATCAAATTAATTGAGTAGGAATTAGATAAAAAATCTCTAAAATTGTTTCCGGTTTATTATGATAATTTCTCACATCTCTATAGTTAAATTTTCACATTTTAAAGTTCTCGGCAAACCTCGAACTTTAACATTTGAAAATTTAACTATCTCGATGTGAGAAATACATGTAATAAACTGGAAACAATGTTAGAGACTATATATTTCTAAGTCTTGAAAAACAGTTTCATATATCTAGTTTGGGGGTATAAAGGAATCAACCTGTCTGTCCATCCGTCTGTCCGTCCATGTACCTTGTCAGTGCATCTTCTCCTACACCCCTGCTTGGATTTTGATAAAATAATACACAGTTGTAGTAAACCATCTGAAGATGTGCATGAAGTAATATGGTTGCTGTCCAAAATTATTAAGGGGAGATAATTTGTCTTTGAATATTTTCTGGAAAAAGGGGAAGGACGAACCTTGTCAGCACATGTTCTCCAAAACCGCTGCTTGGATTTTGATGAAATGTTACACGGCTGTAGTACACCACCTGAAGATGTGCATGAAGTAATATGGTTACTGTCTGAAATTTTGAAGGGGAGATAATTTGTCTTGAATATTTTCTGGAAAAAGGGGGGGGACCTTGTCGGCACATATTCTCCAAAACCACTGCTTGAATTTGGATGAAATGTTACACAGTTGTATTACACCACCTGAAGATGTGCATGAAATAAATGGCTGCTGCCTAAAATTTTGAAGGGGAGATAATTCATTATGAAAATATGCTGGAAAAGGGAGGGTGAACCTTGTCAGTGCATTATCTCCTAAACAGATACTTGGATATTGATGAAATGTTACACAGTTGTAGTATACCACCTGAACATGTGCATGAAGCTATATAGTTTATGTCTGAAATTTTGAAGAGGAGATAATTAGTCTTTGAATATTTTCTGAAAAAAGGGGGGTATATCATTGTGTCCATATGTGTATTGTGTACACATTTGTACTGTGTCCACAACTGTACTGTGTTTACACACACTTAAATTTACACTTGCCATATTGATTCAAGGTTCAATTAGCGGGGGGTATAACTGGCTGCCATTGGCGACAGCTCTAGTTGATATTAACAAGCTATAGTAATATTATAGTCAGCAAACAAATGTATGATTAGTACCCATCATAAATACAAGATGGCCACCACTGCAGATCTTAGCTTTACTAACATTGGACACTATTGGAAAATGTTATGAATTGCTAATCCTTGAAAATTGTTTCATATACATGTATCAAGTTATATTAACAAGGCATGGTATTATGATGGTAATCTACCAAATTTTATATATATGTACTAATCTGAAACCCAAAATATCCACCATAGGGGAAAACAGTTAAACATAGAACTCTATGGGTAAGTCTTGTAAACTATTTACCGTATTTTTCGGACTAAAGGTCGATATTTTTTTTCTGAAAAGTCCTGCCCTCGACCTATCCAACGAAGATGACCTATCTAAGGCTTAATAAAAAAAATCTGATGTCTGTGCAAAATGTAAATGCATCAGAAACGTCAATGTGACTGATAAATATGGTTGACAATTTTCTTTTTTGTTGTAGGTGCCATTCGAAGGTTGAAGATACTAACCTGGTGTTTTATTTTGTTTTTATATTATCAAAACAGTGTTAATAAAGATATTTTTCACGTATTTTGTCTTTTTTATTGACCTACATTTTGAATGGGAAGTTTGGGTTTATACGTTAATAATGGAATCGTAACCGGTAACACTTGATACAAATCCGGGATTTTCAATCTTTTGTACAATACTGAAAAATTGTTTCAGGGTTTATAAACAGTTTGGACATGAAAACTGTTTGCAGATATGATTGTATTGAATAATTCATTTTAGTTATTATATTTGTTAGGTGAATATCGATCTGTTTCATATTTACCGCCTTCACTTTTACCTGTAAAATGACACATGCGTAGTAAGTAATGATCAAAATGGCGGCGTGGGACATTGCAAACGAAATAAAATCTAACTTTCATAGCCGTGGATGCCAACAAAATTGATGAAATTGCATTATTTGTTTATTAATTTTGTAACTAATATGTCATAACATTGTTAAATGGGTCTTCAATCGCAATCAAACAATTTGTTGTCGGCAAACTTCATACGACAAAGGGACGCCCGAGATGGGACAGGTAAAAACTTCAAACGATTAATTAAATATAATTGAGGAAGATCAGTGGCAGGCTTGGGTATTGTTTTGTCAACTTAGCTGGATTTCACAAACTGACACCTGTTTATGACCACTTGTCACAATAAATTTAATCAGACAATGATATCAAAATTGAACAGGAACGAAGCCATAGAGTAATGAAATGACAAACATCAAGAAATTTATATTTTTATTACAATAAGTAAAGAAAGAAAATTATTATAAACAAGGGGAAAATGCTTATACTTACCAATAATTAGGCTTGGTGACTGTAGGTCGTCCTTCGACCTATGTGCCAATCGACCTATCTAAGAACCGAAACAAATTTTTGCCCTAAAAAGAGCAATTCGACCTATCGTCCCCATCGACCTTTAGTCCAAAAAATACGGTATTCTTGAAAAATGTTTCATACATCAAATTGATATTAACTAGGCACTTTAAAATGACAGTAATCTACCAGATGTCAGAGTGATTTTTACAACCAATTGGCTGTCACCTCAGATTAATCATTTAATCTCATGGAATAATCTTATTAGATCAGTAGCCACCAGTTGAACAATACCAAGTCATGTGGGCCTCTGGTTATGGCTGAATTGGTAACACAATTAGTCAAAATAGACTATTAGATTTTGGAGTTAAAAATGGACAAAAATGAACAAATCAATTCTTCAGGTTACATAAGGATTTGATTTTTCATTTGATGTAGATGGGACATTTTCTGTAGTGTCCCTAATTATTAAGCTTGTTTCAGACAGTGAGAGCATTTCAAATAGCAATTACCATTTGTTTCATTTAAAAGATTGCAATACATGTAGTACTAAAATTTAAATTTCTGTTGTTTTTGTATTTTTTGTGGGGGTGTGCCCTTGTTTCATTGTACATCTGATTCCAGATTATCTTGCCATTAGTTGATGGTTCTCACCACTTAAGATAGATCGACACTAATACACGGCGCATTCGATTGGCCCATTTGTGTAACACGAATCGGATGGTGAATTGACTTGATTTTCAAGCCGGAATAATCCTGTATTGGCCTATTCATTGTGACATCATAATAGATTGACATACACTTTCCCGCGAATTAGCTCCCTTTTCCCATAAACATTGTATATTTCGTAAACTATATCAAATAACTTTCTTAATCGAACGGTGACATGTAGATTTTTTCAGCATAACAGATAGCTTAATTATATATCTCTGAAATATCAAAAAATTTTAAAAATCTGTCTGATATTTATTTTATATAAAAGATAAACAATAAGCATGTTCTCACAGTTACCTATATATTCTTTGTAAATATTGCTGAAAAATACTGAATTTGGCCTGATTTTCAAAGCCAGATAACAAGAAAAGATGATCGGTGACATATCATTTTTATTTTATTTTTGGAACATATAGGTTAAGACCTACAAAATATCTTAAAAGAAAAAAATTCTGTCTGATATTTTTATTAGGATCGAACTACCTTAATTGTGTCCATCATAATACTATGTAATGAACTTTACTGTATACCTTTATGAAATAGATTCTATTTATTTCAGAAAAACCATCAAATAATTTAAACAGAGAAGATTCACAAGAAACTGTGCCATTTAAAAAGAACATTAATGGAAGTGACAATATAGATACACAGAAAGGTGATACACGGACAAATGATGAAATTCCATTAGAAGAATTAAATAGTTTAATAGCGGCAGCATCTAAAGATCTAGAACTTGA
>MJUU01034234.1:62819-102844 GCA_002080025.1 Modiolus philippinarum
TATTGTGTACACATTTGTACTGTGTCCACAACTGTACTGTGTTTACACACACTTAAATTTACACTTGCCATATTGATTCAAGGTTCAATTAGCGGGGGGTATAACTGGCTGCCATTGGCGACAGCTCTAGTTGATATTAACAAGCTATAGTAATATTATAGTCAGCAAACAAATGTATGATTAGTACCCATCATAAATACAAGATGGCCACCTCTGCAGATCTTAGCTTTACTAACATTGGACACTATTGGAAAATGTTATGAATTGCTAATCCTTGAAAATTGTATCAAGTTATATTAACAAGGCATGGTATTATGATGGTAATCTACCAAATTTTATATATATGTACTAATCTGAAACCAAAATATCCACCATAGGGGAAAACAGTTAAACATAGAACTCTATGGGTAAGTCTTGTAAACTATTTATTCTTGAAAAATGTTTCATACATCAAATTGATATTAACTAGGCACTTTAAAATGACAGTAATCTACCAGATGAGTGATTTTTACAACCAATTGGCTGTCACCTCAGATTAATCATTTAATCTCATGGAATAATCTTATTAGATCAGTAGCCACCAGTTGAACAATACCAACTCATGTGGGCCTCTGGTTATGGCTGAATTGGTAACACAATTAGTAAAAATAGACTATTAGAGTTTGGAGTTAAAAGTGGACAAAAATGAACAAATCAATTCTTCAGGTTACAAAAGGATTTGATTTTTCATTTGATGTAGATGGGACATTTTCTGTACTGTCCCTAATTATCAAGCTTGTTTCAGACAGTGAGAGCATTTCAAAAAGCAATTACCATTTGTTTCATTTAAAAGATTGCAATACATGTAGTACTAAAATTTAAATTTCTGTTGTTTTTGTATTTTTTGTGGGGGGTGTGCCCTTGTTTCATTGTACATGCGATTCCAGATTATCTTGCCATTAGTTGATGGTTCTCACCACTTAAGGTAGATCGACACTAATACACGGGGCATTCGATTGGTGCATTTGTGTAACACGAATCGGATGTGGAATTGACTTGATTTTCAAGCCGGAATAATCCTGTATTGGCCTATTCATTGTGACGTCATAATAGATTGACATACACTTTCCTGCGAATTAGCTCCCTTTTCCCGTAAACATTGTCTATTTCATAAACTATATCAAATAACTTTCTTAATCGAACGGTGACCAGTAGATTTTTTCAGCGTAACAGATAGCTTAATTATATATCTCTGAAATATCAAAAAATTTTAAAAATCTGTCTGATATTTATTTTATATGAAAGATAAACAATAAGCATGTTCTCACAATTCCTTATATATTCTTTGTAAATATTGCTGAAAAATACTGAATTTGGCCTGATTTTCAAAGCCAGATAACAAGAAAAGATGATCGGTGACATATCATATTTATTTTATTTTTGGAACATATAGGTTAAGACCTACAAAATATCTTAAAAGAAAAAAATTCTGTCTGATATTTTTATTAGGATCGAACTACCTTAATTGTGTCCATCATAATACTATGTAATGAACTTTACTGTGTACCTTTATGAAATAGATTCTATTTATTTCAGAAAAACCATCAAATAATTTAAACAGAGAAGATTCACAAGAAACTGTGCCATTTAAAAAGAACATTAATGGAAGTGACAATATAGATACACAGAAAGGTGATACACGGACAAATGATGAAATTCCATTAGAAGAATTAAATAGTTTAATAGCGGCAGCATCTAAAGATCTAGAACTTGATGCACAAAAGGCACTGGAAGATCTACAAAAAGACAAGGATATTATGAAAAGACTACAGGAAATTAAAAATAGGAAGAAAGAGGATGTAAATAAAGGTGTTTATATACTGTATATCTGGAAATGTTTTTGTGTGATTAATTTTGGCTATGTTCATGGTTGACAATCTAGCTAAAAAATACCTCCTCATAAATTTCATTTCCCATTTAAATGCATAAGATAAAAAAGTTAAATTTGAATTATAAACAAGACAAATATTTCCCTGCCTCAGTTAACATAAGAATTCCAAACAAAAGTGTGCATCAAAATTTCCCAGTATATAGTACAGTGCTCTCTAGTTATAATGCCCCTCTTAAATAGCAGCCCTTTGCTTGTCACCAATCATTTCAAAGGTCCATTTTCAGAAAAGCAATAATTTTCAGGCAAAAAATTCCACAAGAAAATAACACCACCATTGCTTATCACAAAAAAATTAGGCCAGTGTTAGAAATAGCTGCTTGTCTGCTTGCCCGCCAAAGTTAAAATCCTGCTGGGCAAGTCAGTCTTGATAGTAACTTGTCCTCCAGGCAAGTCATTCTTGATAGTAAATTGTCCGCTTGAAAAGTTAAAAAAACGCTGAACTCTGTGACTGTAAAAAAGAATATTTCCAGATCCAGTCTGTCATAATAAATTTAATTTATTGATAATATCCATGGGACAAATGAAATTAACCGATACAATGTATCTGTTAACAAAGATAGTGGTGGTCTTTAGAGAAAATTGTTTATGCTCGAAAAACAAAGTTCAAATCGTCGAATCAAGGACGTCACTGGTCGAATCCTTGGTCAAATCCAGTAATAGGGCGAAAGTCAATGAAGTTGGATAGACATTTCAATACTTGAAAACCCAGAATTCAGTGATTATTTAAAAATTAAATGTTTTAAGTACATGACCGTGGACAAAAATGAATGATGGCAGACTCTCTCAGTGAAGTGAAGGGGTAAACAACAAGATCCATAATTTTCCAAGTATCAAATGTAAACCATTTTATTCATTTGGTTCAGTTTCATTTACGAGTCCAACTTTTTAAGGCTGCTTTTTTGTTGCAAATGGGTTTTACTTTAAAGAGGGGTACTACTGTACAAGATTTGCATACTACCCTGCTACCTTCATTACCTTGTCATTGAGATCTAATGTATAGGCAAGCCTCTCTGATCCATCTCAATAGTGTATGTTCTTACATGTGACCCTTCTCCTCGTAATACTAGTATTAGCAATTATTGTGGTGACGAAATTTCTAATGGCAAAGGACGTAGAATGACATCCCCAAAAAGGAAAAACACAGAATTGATATTGGTAGTAAAAAAAAATCAACACAAAAAAGCAAATGTGATTAATCATGAACTTGGCATGGTGACTTACAGAGAAAGAACAACAAAAAGGTTGATACTATCAGAGCAGATGATCACTTGTGTTAACATGCATTGCTAAATAATTACATTTCATGCATATTCATTTGAATTCTGTCAATTTGATAGGTGAACACTGATCACATGGCATATCAATGTGAAGTAGCAATTCATATGAAACACATTTGACCACATGTTCACGTGGCGAATTAATTTGTAAAAATGGAATCCCAATGTACATTATGTACTTTCCTGTAAATAAATTGTGTTTTTTTTTTTTTATTATTTTGGTTAAAATGTAATTATAAGAATTTAATGCATTATTTTGAAATTTTTAATAGGGATTATAAAAGTGTTGACCGGGTGCACATTTTCAACATGAAGCACTACCGCGCTTCATTAAAAATGTGCTTCGGTCAACACTTTCATACCCCAATGAAACTTCAAAATAATGTATTCAATTCTGATTGAAATCTTTCAAAGCATTAAATATGAACATGAAGGCTCTTTATCATACCAGAAAATTGACAAATAAAAAAAAAGGAAATTTGGAAGCAAAAAAAATAGGTTCCTTTGAATGTTTTGTTTAGTGCCAGGAGGGGCCTAAAATGCAGAATATTACATCAAAAAGTCTTTAGCTTCTGGGGTCCTTCAACGGCCCCAGACCCCCTGCCGTAAAGGGCACCTCATGAGGTGCACTCAAGTAGAACCTTTGATGGGCAAGTTGCTTAAAAACTTTTTCTAACACTGTTAGGTTGGTCCAAAAGGTGACGATATAACATGGGTGCGCTGTATCTAGATATAAATCACTTTAATACCGGTAATAATAAAAAACATAAAATATAGTATCATTTACATGATTATTTTGAAATGTATTTCATCATAAGGGAGATCTAAGATTTTTGAACAGGATTCCTTTATTTTTGTCTGAAAATGTTGATAGTAATGGTGTCATGCCCTCCAAGTCAAAGATTCAGAAGTATGAAGTTTTAAGCTGTCATGTTATGAGATTTTTCCATCATTTGAAGTGTTGTCCATCTATTGTAAACTTCTTTTCTGACACCATTGGGCCAATTGGAACCACACTTGATCACAATGGTCCAGTGATATTCCTGTTTGGAAAAAAAAATGTTCCAGCAGGTTTGTATACATGTACCATAAAATGAAACTTGGTCACAATTGCCCTTAGATTGTCCCCTATCGAGAAAAAACGCTTGGAGCAGTTACGCATCTTATCCAATAGGGCTGCCAGTTAGGACAGAGGTTATATTTGGATCCTATTACAACACAATATTTTATTAACTATACACATGTCAAGAAATACTGTCAGTCCTCTTCATGATACTGTAAAAAGTCATCATAGTTATGCAGCGTTACTACTGTGAATTTTGAAATACTATGGGTTTAATATTTGCTACATTTGCGACCTAGGATTACCCTTGAAAATATTCCCAACAAAATGGTTTGTTTAAAAAATGGATGAATGTTTGTTTGTAGGGAAGTAAACCCCAAAACATAATTTCTACACTCAGAAAAACGCAAAAATAACACCCTATAAAAAATTTTCATGTTTATAGTGAATATTCTTAAAGTATATTACCACTATACATTTCTTTTCATTGTTTTTATTCTTAAGTATATGTTTTCTATAAATGTCCTAGATTCGGAAGATAAAAGTGGTGATGATGTTTCTGACAGTGATAATGAAAGTGAAGAGGCACTCACAAAAAATCTGATTAAACAAGTAAGTCACAACCCTACAGTTTGAAATATACAGAAGTTTTCTTACCTTTGAGAATCCTAATTAAACAAGGCACAATTGTATGAGTTGTTTTTCAGTTGAATCAAGCAGCTTATGTACTAAGAGTATTTTATCTTTTTCCAGTAAATACCTGACCAGAATAATTGTAACCTTAGCCAAATGTCAGAATGTGATATACTTTCAAGATGCAGAAGCTCTGATATCTAGTTTTTACTCATATAAGAAATTGTTTGTTTTGTTCTATTTTTTCCCAAGTTTAAGCCTGGTAAAAGTAATCTTAATCTGTTACTGGCTGTCATGGGAGAACCTATTATTCTGAAGTTGAAAGTTTCAAAATTATTATCAGGGATATTTTAATTTTATTTAAATTTCCCAATGTTGTATCCTGTCTTTCTGTACCTCAGAAAAGAGAACACAGAATTTCTTATATACTGTATTCCTTGTAGTAATTGCTTACAAAATTTGAAAAAGGGGGTGCTTATTAAGTTTGACACAAACACATGTTCAAAGAAGGGGCACTAATTACAAAAGAATAAGAACAATTTTATGTTGCAATCCTTGTATTTTGTGGTCGTATGCATTGTGTACAGAATAACGTCATAAGAGGGGTAATGTTACAATGCTAGAATTACAAGCCATATATTCTTGACATACTCCGGGGCCACAAAAGTAGAAACGCTGTAGAAATGTTCTGTAACTAATTGTTTGGTGACCAAACTTGTGAGTTTGGATTTAAGTCTCTAATTCTGTCACATAAGCTAGTATGATGCTTCTTATTACAAGAAAAGCAACTGAAACGTGACCTACTCTCTGCAGTTTTGTGGTTTCGTAGACAATTAATATACAAATTACAATTATGGACAAATGATAACTATGATCAATAAAGTTCGAACATCTTGATGGATCATTAAAATCACCACAGTATAAACAAGGTCTTTGGCGAATGTCTTCCTTGCTGATCTAATGAACTGCTCCGATGTTACATACTGTAACGTTTTCTTTCTTGTTGGTACTTGAATCTTGCACTGCTTCCAAAACATGAATTTCCCTCAAAATACATTTTCGAAATAAATCCAGTGTCCATTCAGTTTTACCTTTGGCTCTGGTCATATTGATTCTAATTTGTGACGGAAGTTTACCTAAAACGATAGATACTAATAATGTACCATATGTTTCTTCGGTTTGTCCTAATGCTGTCATTCTGCGGATGTTCGATTCCATTTCATCATAGAATTTATGTAGACTTTTGAGACTGTTCTCTGGCTTGTCAAGATTCACAAGTGCAAGCATATGAAAATTAATTATCTTGCATGGGTCAGCATAACGCTCCTCCAATAAGTCAACGACTACTGTATAGTTTGCGTTTGTTAGTGCAAGTCCTGAGATGGTTTGCAAAGATTCCTCTCCGAGTTGAGATCTCAGATAACAAAATTTCAACACATTGGATAACAATGTATTTAGATGTACGGCAGCTTCAAAAGAGTCCCAGAAATTTTGCCACAATTGAATGTCGCCATTGAACGTAGGTAATGTCATATTTGGTAAATTGAAACTACTGGGACTTGCCAATACGCAATTCTTAGGTGTACTTACGGATGTACTATCAAATGTCTCATCCACTTTACCAACAACACGTCGAAGTTTTCTTGTCTTCGTAGTGATTGTCAAATGATAGTTGTCTGTTTCGATGATTTCCTCTTCAATATGTGCATCAGGGGTCTCATTTAGAATCCTTTCATCGAATGAACGCAAAATACTCTGTTTGAAAATGATGTTCTCCAGCAGTGCACTGATTTCATCTGATGTAGAACTGTCTGTGACTCCCTCCGCTTTCTGTAATAGTCTGTTGATTGCAGATTTATGTCCATCCCTTAAAAGTTTGACTTTGTAGATCTCAATAATCCTGTGGTCAAGGCACCAATATCCTAAAGTGGTAGTTTCGGGCAAAAGAATAAGGACAATTTTGTATTTCGTGGTCCTTGCGTTGTGTACAGAATAAAGTCATAAGAGGGGTAACGTTACAATGCTAGAATTATGCGCCATATATTCTCGACATGACTATTAACACTAAAATCATACAATTTGACCTTCAGATATTAGAAGAAAACAAATTAGATGAGGCTGCAGCAAAAGATGGAATTGATACTTCATCCATATCCTCAACATCCTCATTAAAGAAATTACAAAATGTTTCCTCAAAGAAAAATCAGAATTCCAAAAAACCAAAGAAAGCCCAGAATATTGAGCCAGTGATCCCAAAGGTAACATACATGTACTTAATATTCAATAAACAGGTATGTTGAAGATGATTGATTTAAATACTTAAACTTAACTATAAAATATTAAACAATTCATTTCATTTTATCATCTGTAATTTGTTATGCAAGCTCATTTTAAATGGACACTTTTTGATCATGAATTGTACCAATTTCTTGTGGGAAGGAAAATAACTGCTAGCAATTTAAGTAAATTTATGCCCAAAACTTCAGTGATGTCAAAAATAAAGATTTCATCATTCACTTTCAGAAATTTGTCAGTTTGGGCTTGATATCTTTGATATGTCATTATTTTATCCTGCTGCATGACCTACCATAAAGAATAATATTCATGAAATTATATGGTTACTTAATTTTAGAATGACAATGACGATTATGATGATGATGATGAATTACCATATTGTGTTATGTGTACTGAGGATGCCACCATTCGTTGTCATGGCTGTGACCTTGACCTTTACTGTAACAGATGTTGGAAGTAAGATTCATTTTCTAGTGGTTAAGCTTTTACATTTTACTCAACAGTTAAGTCAATATGTTTTTATACAATAATAAAAGAATTGCACATACTCTTACTATCGTCTTGTAAAATAAAAAAAAAAGATTCCTAAATTGTTGTAAGAACATTTGAGCTCTACAGAAGGCTTTTTTAGCCCACCTGACCCAAAGGGTCAGTGTGAGCTTTTGCCATCACTTGGCATCCGTCGTCCGTCGTCTGTCGTAAACTTTTCTCATTTTCATATTCTCCTCTGAAACTACTGAAGCAAATTTAACCAAACTTTACAGGAATGATGTATGGTAGGTCGTTAACAAAGTTTGGTCATTTTATTCAGATTCGACAAAAAACATGGCCGCCAGCACAGAACATAGTTTAACATTGGCCCTTTGGGAAATTCACATTTTCATCTTCTCTGAAACCACTGAAGCAAATTCAACCAAACTTAACAGGAATGATGTATGGAAGGTCCTTTACAAAGATTGCTCATTTTGTTCCGATCCTATAAAAAACATGGCCGTCAGCACGGAACTTAGGTTTAACATTGGACCCTATGGGAAAAATCACATTTTCATCAACTCCTCTGAAACTGCAGAAGCAAATTCAACCAAACTTAACAGGATTGATGCGCTAAAGGTCTTTTACAAAGTTTGCTCATTTTATTCCGATTCCACAAAAAACATGGCCGCCAGCAGGGAAATATAGAATCCACAATCGCATCGAGTGAGAAACGACATTTCTACACTAGAGATAGTTAAATTTTCAAATATTTTAAACGCGAGGCTTGCCGAGCGTTTAAAATATTTGAAAATTTAACTATCGAGAGTGTAGAAATGTCGTTTCTCACGAGATACGGTTGTGGATTTTATTTCTCTAATGATTTCAAGGAGATTTTTGACAAAAACATGACCCCCCTTTTCTGATGATCCGAAATAAATGTGTTCTTTGGAAGTGACGTCATCAGGCATGGTCGCCTTTTTTCATGACGTCACAATGGTAAAGTCGGAAAACGGCAAACATATTTGACGTCATAATTGAATTTCATCCAATCACTTGCCGAGAACAACATTCTCTCTAGAGAGGAGAAACATATTTCTCCAACCGCTCAGGAAACGTGAAAACAGGACAGAAATTAGAGAACATAATTTAACCTTGCCCCTATGGGAAATTCACATTTTCATCTTCTCCTCGGAAACCACTGAAGCAAATTCAACCAAACTTTACAGGAATGATGTATGGAAGGTCCTTTACAAAGCATGCTCATTTCCTTCCAATCAGATAAAAAACATGGCCGCCAGCGCAGAACTTAGGTTTAACATAGGACCCTATGGGAAAAATCACATTTTCATCAACTGCTTTGAAACTGCTGAAGCAAATTCAACCAAACTTTACAGGATTGATGCAATAAAGGTCCTTTACAAAGATTGCTCATTTTATTTGGATTTGACAAAAAACATGGCTGCTAGCACGGAACATAGTTTAACATTGGCCCTATGGGAAATTCACATTTTCATCTTCTCCTCTGAAACCACTGAAGCAAATTCAACCAAACTTTACAGGAATGATGTATGGAAGGTCCTTTACAAAGATTGCTCATTTCCTTCTGATCTGATAAAAAACATGGCCACCAGCACGGAACTTTGGTTCAACATAGGACCCTATGGGAAAAATCACATTTTCATCAACTCCTCTGATACTGCTGAAGCAAATTCAACCAAACTTTCCAGGAATGATGTACTAAAGGTCCTTAACAAAGTTAGTCATTTTATTCAGATTCGACAAAAAACATGGCCGCCAGCACGTAACATAGTTTAACGTTGGCCTCATCTTCTCCTCTGAAACCACTGATGCAAATTCAACCAAACTTGACAGGAATGATGTATGGAAGGTCCTTTACAAAGATTGCTCATTTTCTTCCGATCCTATAAAAAACATGGCCCTCAGCACGGAACTTAGGTTTAACATTGGACCCTATGGGAAAAATCACATTTTCATCAACTCCTCTGAAACTGCAAAAGCAAATTCAACCAAACTTAACAGGATTGATGCGCTAAAGGTCTTTTACAAAGTTTGGTCATTTTATTCAGATTCGACAAAAAACATGGCTGCCAGCACGGAACATAGTTTAACATTGGCCCTTTGGGAAATTCACATTTTCTCCTCTGAAACCACTGAAGCAAATTCAACCAAACTTGACAGGAATGATGTATGGAAGGTCCTTTACAAAGATTGCTCATTTTGTTCCGATCCTATAAAAAACATGGCCGTCAGCGCGGAACTTAGGTTTAACATTGGACCCTATGGGAAAAATCACATTTTCATCAACTCCTCTGAAACTGCAGAAAGAAATTCAACCAAACTTAACAGGATTGATGCGCTAAAGGTCTTTTACAAAGTTTGCTCATTTTATTCCGATTCCACAAAAAACATGGCCACCAGCAGGGACCATAATTTAACATTGCCCCTATGGGAAATTGACATTTTCATCTTCTCCTCGAAAACCACTGAAGCAAATTCAACCAAACTTTACAGGAATGATGTATGGAAGGTCCTTTACAAAGATTGCTCATTTCCTTCCGATCAGATAAAAAACATGGCCGCCAGCGCAGAACTTAGGTTTAACATAGGACCCTATTGGAAAAATCACATTTTCATCAACTGCTTTGAAACTGCTGAAGCAAATTCAACCAAACTTTACAGGATTGATACACTAAAGGTCCTTTACAAAGATTGCTCATTTTATTTGGATTTGACAAAAGACATGGCTGCCAGCACGGAACATAGTTTAACATTGGCCCTTTGGGAAATTCACATTTTCATCTTCTCCTCTAAAACCACTGAAGCAAATTCAACCAAACTTTACAGGAACGATGTATGGAAGGTCCTTAACAAAGATTGCTCATTTCCTTCCGATCTGATAAAAACATGGCCACCAGCATGGAACTTTGGTTCAACATAGGACCTTATGGGAAAAATCACATTTTCATCAACTCCTCTGATACTGCTGAAGCAAATTCAACCAAACTTTACAGGAATGATGTACTAAAGGTCCTTAACAAAGTTAGTCACTTTATTCAGATTCGACAAAAAACATGGCCGCCAGCACGTAACATAGTTTAACATTGGCCCTCATCTTCTCCTCTGAAACCACTGAAGCAAATTCAACCAAACTTGACAGGAATGATGTATGGAAGGTCCTTTACAAAGATTGCTCATTTTCGTCAATCCTATAAAAAACATGGCCCTCAGCGCGGAACTTAGGTTTAACATTGGACCCTATGGGAAAAATCACATTTTCATCAACTCCTCTGAAACTGCAGAAAGAAATTCAACCAAACTTAACAGGATTGATGCACTAAAGGTCTTTTACAAAGTTTGCTCATTTTATTCCGATTCCACAAAAAAAACATGGCCACCAGCAGGGAACATAATTTAACATTGGCCCTATGGGAAATTCACATTTTCATCTTCTCCTCGGAAACCACTGAAGCAAATTCAACCAAACTTTACAGGAATGATGTATGGAAGGTCCTTTACAAAGATTGCTCATTTCGTTCTGATAGGATAAAAAACATGGCCCCCAGTGCAGAACTTAGGTTAAACATAGGACCATATGGAAAAAATCGCATTTTCATCAACTCCTCTAATACTGCTGAAGCAAATTCAACCAAACTTTACAGGAATGACCTAATAAAGGTGCTTTACAAAGATTGCTCATTTAAACATAGTTTAACATTGGCCCTATGGGAATAACATCATTTTCAACATCTGCTCTGAAACTATGGAATCAAATTCAAGCAAACTTTACAGAAATGATGTATTGAAGGTCCTTTACACAGATATCTCATTTTGTTGGGATCGGACAAAGAAAATAGCTCCAAGCATCGAACTTGGTTTAGAATGGTACCCTTATAACATGTATTAAAAGACTTTTTTCATTACATGTGCTTAAATTATTGAAGCAAATTCAGTCAAACTTAGATTGCTTATTTTGTTTTGATCTGATAAAAAAACAAGACTGCCAGCACAGAGCATATTTTAACATAGGATCCTATGGGATAAACATCACTTTTATCACCTGCTGTAAGCATTTTGTCAGGTGAGCGATTCAGGCTCAGTATCTGAGCCTCTAGTTTAAAATGATTAATGTTTCTTCAGTGCAGATGAAATCAGTGCATTTAGAAGACAAAAGATTAAAAGATATGTAAGAATTGATAGGGAGCAAAACAAGTGAAATAAAGTAAATTTAATACAGTGGACCTCCCTAAACCTGGCCCCTCTGAAAACCAGTTTCCTCTATAAACCGAACGATTGGTTTCAATTCTGAATTTTTACTTAAATAATTAAGTAAAACTTTTCTCTGAAAACAGGCCCCTCCAAATACTGAATTCCTGTACTTTGGTGCTGACCCGAAAACTAATATTTTTTAACCTTGCAATATCAAAATTTTGTTTAAAACTAAGGAGCATCTCCCTCATGCATAGCTCTGTCCTTAGCTGAATTTTGGCTTTTCTATTTAGACCCTTTTGGTTATTTGTTCTCTTTCAGCTTTTACACAATTCGATTAATGGACTTCCAAAAGTTTTGGTTGGATCTGCACTGATGAGACATAAGTTGTCGAAATGTGCATATGCAGAAAATTAATTAACAGCAACTTTGGTACATGTGTTTTGTTATTCCTTCAGTACAGATTGGTCTCAAAAGTGTGTTTTCTTGTCAAATTCAACTCTGAAATTGGACGACATCTTTTGCAGATAATAAAATTGACAAAATTATTTTCAACATCATGCATATCTGTCGCCATATACATAGTGTATTTTAATAGATTAACAGCAATTTTGTAGAAATTTACAAGAATGCAAGTAAACATACTGAAATAATTAACTCACAGACTAAATTGCCCTTATAAATCATATGTTGCACTTCCTGTTTTGGTCTTTGAATTGAAAAGGCAGGATTTCGAAACCTCCAAAAACCGGAACCTCTGAAAACTGGCCGATTTCTTTGGTCCAAACAGATGCGGGTTTTCAGAGGTTCCATTGTTTTGAGTTTTGTAAAAAGTTGATAAAAAATTAATATAATAATATATTTTAATTTGAACATATACCATTTGTTATTCTGCGAATTATCATAACCTTTTATATATTTGTTTGTTTGTTTTTTTTTCAGTGAATCACATAAACAGTTTGAAATGGATGATCACATAACATCTAAATATATACAGAGGAGGGCAAAAACATAGCAGAGAATTTTTTACATGACCTCCATATTTACTGCAGTACTTTTCTATTGATACAGAGAAGTTGAATATAATTCTGAATTCCAGATCTGCTCTGACTGAAATAGAAAATCCACAATTCAGATGTTGAATTATCAGGATAAATTATGTTATTGATTTGATGTTCATGGATTCTAAATTTTTCTGAATTCTCCTGATACATGTATTTACACATGTATTACATACTTAGCATAAATATGTTGTGTTTTGCATATGTAATAAAGTTGAAAGTGAACTACCAATATCAAGCATACCAACGCTGATATGGCTGTATCAGGCCCGGCTGATAAAGGGTTATCAGCCTGGGTATGATCAATATATAACTCTAATTGGAAGTATGAAATAAACAGATTAAGACATGAACTTTTCCATATCAGCAAGGTTATTATCCCTCGACCCATATCAGCCCTCTGCTTGTGCATAGGGCTGATATAGGATTCTCAGAATAACTGTGGCCATGTATTAATCTCCTTTAAAATTATTTTATCCTACGGGATAGGGAAATTTTGTGATACATATATTCATTTTTTTGTCAGATGGGACAGCCTGGTTTTTTTGAATGATTCATTGTCATGTATCCACTCTGGATCTGGAAGTTTCAACTTTAATGCTCCTAACATTTGCAAATTGGGTATATATTTCATGTATTCATGTGATGTGGACACACTAAAATAGATTTTCTGTGTTACAGTAAATTCTAAACTGTACACTAATCAACTATGTAGTTATGACCATACTTGTGAACATATTAAATGAATTTCTATTTGTAAACGTTGTGTTAAGAAGTCGATTCCAAACTCACGAGTCAGAGTGGATACATAACAGAGAGTCTATAGGGTTCAAGTTTCTGTGTTTTTATCAGTCATGTTCACATCCTGATTTATAATTGGTTCACATGATTCAAAGGCATGTGATATAATTTACAAGTTTACAAGACTTAGTATTAGCTCTGTAAATTGAAAATATAAGAGCCATAATACCATTGCTGGTAATGGAATACTTGTCAAAGGCATTTGTAAAAAAATTATTTTATTCTTATAGATACCGGTACATAGTTATTTTAACATTTTGTGATAGAAAAAGATGAAGATGTAGAAATCAGTTTGTTATAAGATATTTATTTCTGTTTTTTTTTATTTATATTTTATTTTAAAATATCAAACCAGAAAATCAAGCAATGGTAACGTTGAATCAGTTAATAAATTAAAATAAAGTAAAATTTCATACAGGCTTGTTTTACTCAGACAACATGATAAGTCAAAACAATTATATAAGAAAATAAACGTCACTTTTGCTGTATTTTCTCTTTTGACATTATTTTGTTTTGTTACTTTCGCAACATATTTATTTTTAGTACTTTAAATAAAATAATCAAGATTGATACAATGAAATAAAACATTTACAAATTTATTTTATTGAAATTTGTTACTTATGAATTGTAAGTATACCCCCCGCAAACAAAGTTTGGGGGGTATATAGGAATCACCCTGTCTGTCTGTCCGTCTGTCCACACTTCTCGTAAGTGCAACTCCTCTTAAACCGCTTGAAGGATTTTGAAGAAACTTAACTATATGTAGATGTGCATGAAGGAATATAATTATTTTGGAAACCAGGAAGGGGAGATAATTTGACTTTGACTTTTCGTTGATTCCCTATGTATGGGTCACCTCGTAAGCACAATTCCTCTTAAACCACTGGAAGGATTTTGATGAAATTTTACACAAAGGAAAAACACTATATGTAGATGTGCATGATGGAATATAATTATTTTTGGAAACCAGAAAGGGGAGATAATTCGACTTTGACTTTTCGTTGATTCCCTATGTATGGGTTACCTAGTAAGCACAACTCCTCTTAAATCACTTGTAGGATTTTAATGAAACTTTAGACAAAGGAAGGACACTATATGGAGATGTGCATTTAGGAATGCAATTATTGTATGAAACCAGGAAGGGGAGATAATTTAACTGTGACTTTTGTTGATGTCTTTGCAATGACTTTTTTTCTAAGAAATAATTTAAAGCGTAGATATTGTGAAGTCAAGCTGTGGGAGATACCCACTTTTTCATTGTAATCCTCTTGAAAAGTTGTTTTCAAAGTGTTGTAATGAAATTTCTCTAATGGTAATGATTCTTTTGTAAAATGTCAAATATGCTTAAAAAAATGGGTGAATTTTATATTTGTCTGATTTGGACAAGAGTATTTTCATTTCATTGGACATGTTGGAACCCTTGTGAAAAGTTCTTTCTTGAAGATTATATCATTGTCTCCATACTTGTATTGTGTCCAAGCTTGTACTATGTCCACACCAAATTAAATTTGCACTTACCATATCGATTCAGGGTTCAGTGAGCGGGGGTATATATATGGCTGCCATTCGGCGTCAGCTCTTGTTTTGTTTGAAGACCAACGGAAAAGGATTTAAACATCTAATGTATCCAAAAAAAAAAAATCAAAATAGTAAACTAAAAAATAAACAAGCATGTATCAAGTAACTTTGCAATCTTAGTAGCAAAGTTTGATTAAAAGTTTGGTTGAATAATTAGGGATTAGTCTATTCCATATTTATGCAATTCATTTTTAGCTCACCTGGCTATGCCAGGATGAGCTTCTGCCATTAGTCAGCATCTGTTATTCATCTGATGTAAACTTTTCATTCAAACATCTTCTTCTCTGAAACCCCTGGACCAATTGGAACCAAACTTTATCACAATAGTCCTTAGGTGGTCCACTTTTAAAAATGTGTCGGGCAAGTCTGCATGCCATCCAAGATGGCAGTCAGTGGGATCTTTGTCAAAAAATGGGCCCTATATTCAAAGATCTTCATCTTTGAAACTACTGGGCCAATTGGAACCAAACTTGGTCACAATTGTCCTTAGGTGGCCAGTTTAAAAAAAAATATCTGGCAAGTCTGTATCATATCCAAGATGGTTGCCAGCGGGTAATACAGTTTTAACATTTGACCCAATGGGAAAGCATTCAGAAATCTTTTCTGAAACCACTGTGCCAATTGGAACCAACGGCAAGTTGGCATTACATCCAAGATGACCGCCAGCGGTTAATATAGTTTAACATTTGACCTTATGGGCAAATGTATTTGAAGATCTTCTCCTCTGAAACTACTTGGCCAATTGGACCAAACTTGGTCATAATAGGCCTTAGTTGGCCCCTTTCAAAAAATTGTTTGACAAGTCAGCATCATATTCAAAATAGCTGCAAGAGGGGAATATAGTTTAACATTGGACCCCATTGGAAACCATTCAAAGGTCATAATAGCTCATAGGAGATTGCTGCAGGCAGGGAACTTAGTTTTATATTGGATGCTAAGGGTAAACATATTCAAAGACCTTCTCCTCTTAAAGTATGTGGCCAATTTTTACTTGGTCACAATGGTCCTTAGTTGGTCCCCTTTGTAAAATTTGTCCAGCATGTCCGCATTACATCCAAGATGGCCCACAGAGAACATTTTTTTAACCTTGGACCCAATGGGAAATCATTCAAAGATCTCTGAAAATACTAGGCCAATTGGAACAAAAGTGAGGCACAATGATCCTCAGATAGTATTCTTCAAGAAAAGTGACAGTTTGTCTACACCCCATCAAGAATAGCTGCCAATGGAGAACAGACTTTAATTTTGGATCCTATAACATCAATGTCTATCAACAAAGTTTAAAATGAGACCCATAAACAAACAATAAACAAACTTGAAAATGAGACCCTTAAACGTTGGGATTATATTGACTTATTGTGTCAGCCATGGTCCAAGTGAGCGATACAGGCTCTTGAGAGCTTCTTGTAAAACTTCAAGTTAGCTACCAAATGTACATAACATTAAGCAGGTAAACATAAAATTAAGTTATTATACCCCCGCTCTGAAGGAGGGGTATATTGTTTTACCTCTGTCCGTCCATCCGTCCTTTCGTCACACATATTTTCGTCACATTTTTCTCAGCAACTGCACATGACATCCCCTTTTGATATTTGGTATGGTGCATCAGTATGGGGTCCTATACTGCGCCTCCCCTTTTGGGCCATATCGAATCTCTACTTCCTGTTTACAGACTTTGTGATTTTTATACCACCGCTCATAAGGAGGGGGTATACTGTTTTACCTCTGTCCGTCCGTCCGTCATTTCTCTGCAACTGTATATCACAGCCACTTATTATTTGGTCTGGTGCTTCAGCGCTTCAGTATGGGGTCCTATACTGTGTGTCCCCTTTTCAGCCAAATTGAATCACTACTTCCTGTTTACCGACTTTGTGCATTTTTTACTTGCTTCTTCAAAATTTTGACTTTTTCGTCACATTTTTCTCAGCAACCACACATGACAGCCGCTTGATATTTGGTATGGTGCTTCAGTATGGGTTCCCATACTGCGCCTCCTCTTTTGGACCATATCGAATCACCATTTTCTATTTACCGAATTTGTGCCTTTTTACTTTCATTTTCAAAATTGTGACTTTTTCGACGCATTTTTCTCAGGAACCACACATGACAGCCACTTGATATTTAGTATGGTGTTTCCCCATACTGTGTCTCCCCTTTTCAGCCATATTGAATCGCTACTTCCTGTTTATGGACTTTGTGCGTTTTTTACTCGCTTTTTATATGACCGTAAAAATTTTGCGGTCGTATAATGGTATGGCGTTGGTGTCGTTAGCGTCAGCGTCGGCGTCTGTTGACAGCATAACTTTGCTTCTAGTGGACAGATTTTTATGAAATTTTGGTATGATGTATCTTAGCACATGCGTAAACAAAGGTTTTAATTTTGAGTTGGTGGCCCGCTTGTTTTAGAAAAAGGGGCCAAAAAGGGGTGAAATTGTTTGACTGTAGAATCTTTATTATTTATTGGATTTTGATGGGGTTTGTTTCAGTGTGCTTCTGAGGAAATTTCCAATCTGGAGTGTGCCAAAGGATTTCACATAGCATGTACCGCTCATGAGATAAATGGGGCCCAACAGGGGCGAATCTCAAAAATTTTTTTTTTAAGTCCGATTTTGATGCAGTTTTTTTTCAATGGATTCCTTGTGAAAAATTAATACGGCGCTCAGCTATTAGATTTTTGTTAACTTTTTTCCTTTCCCAGCTATGAAGGGCTGAATGGGACCAAAATTGCGAATTTGCAGATTATTTAGAATTTTTATTTTTCATTGGATTTTGATGCGATTTTTTTCTTTGGATTCAATGGATTTGGCGTAGCTCTTACGATTTCCGAGCTACAAGGGGTCATAGGGGCCAAAATTGCAATTTTTCTAAATATGTCAAATTTTTATTTTTCATTGGATTTCGATGCGATTTTTTTCTTTGCATTCCTCTTGATCTAAGCTTTCAGTATTATGCCAACGGATTTGGTGCAGCTCTTACTGTTTCCGAGCTACAAGGGGTCAAAGGGGCCAAAATTGCAATTTTTTTTTAAATATGTTAAATCTTTATTTTTCATCGGATTTGGATGGATTTTTTTCTTTGGATTTCTCTTGATGTAAGCTTTTAGTTCATAATAACAAATTTTGCATAGCTCTTATGGTTTTTTTTATCAACAAGTGATAAAAAGGGTTGATTTTTTCCTTAGTTTGTGTCCAGCTAATAACTGTGTCCAGCTAATAACTGTGTCAAGCTTCTTTTTGTGTCCATCTAATTATTGTGTCTATCTCTTTAGTGTTTCCACATTCACTTTAAACTACTTTTGTTGAAATTTCAGTGGTCGGCATGCTGCGGTTGTATCATGCTACGCTCAGCCTAGCCCTTTATTCAGAACTGTGACTCTTTCATCACATTTTTCTCATCAACCAAGCATGACAGCCAGTTGATATTTGGTATGGTTCTTCAGTATGGGTCCAATACTGCGCCTCCTCTTTTCAGCCATATTGAATCACCACTTCTTGTTTACCATCTTTGTGCCTTTTTAATTTCATTTTTTTTAGAATTGTGACTTTTTCGTCGCATTTTTCTCAGCACCCACACATGACAGACACTTAATATTTGGTATGGTGCTTCAGTATTGGGTCCCATACTGGGCTTCCCCTTTTCAGCCATATTGAATCACAACTTCCTGTTTACCGAGTTTGTGCCTCTTTTACTCGCTTTTTCAAAATTGTGACTTTTTCATCACATTTTTCTCAGCAACCATGCATGACAGCCGCTTGATATTTAGTATGGTGCTTCAGTATGGGTTCCGATACTGCACCTCCTGTTTTTGGTCATATCAAATCATCACTTCCTGTTTACTGACTTTGTGGTTTTTGTACTGGCTTGTTTGCATCATGATTTTTCCTGCAAGTTTGTAAATGTTTGTATTGTGTCCACACTTGTATTGTGTCAACATCTGTATTGTGTCCACACACACTTAATTTTGCACTTACCATATTGATTCAGGGCTCAATGAGCCCGGGTATAACTGGCTACCATTCGGCAACAGCTCTTGTAACTTTCGTTTTCAAAATTGTGACTTTCGTCACATTTTCTTAGCAACTACACATGACAGCCACTTGATATTCGGTATGGTGCATCAGTATGGGGTCCTATACTGTACCTCCCCTTTTTGGCCATATAGAATCACTACTTCCTGTTTACTGACTTTGTGCCTTTTTAGCTCACCTGGCTATAGCCAGGGTGAGCTTTTGCCATCACTTTTCGTCCTTCGTCCGTCCGTCGTCCGTCCGTCGTCCGTCCGGCGTAAACTTTTCATTCAAAGATCTTCTTCTCTGAAACTACTGGGCCAATTGAAACCAAACTTGGCCACAATAGTCCTTAGATGGTCCCCTGCAAAAAAGTTGTTTTTCAGATCCGCGCTATATCCAAGATGGCCGCCAGTCGGGATCATAGTTTTAACATTGGAACCTATGGGAATGTTGGAATTATTGTGGGAAACGAACGTTACTATATTTGTAAAGTCCATTGTTGACGTCGTCGGTATTGTCGACGTAGCCTTGGGCGGAAGTAAGACTAGAATACAAATAAATCGATGTTGAAGTAAACGTTTGGTATATTCAGCCAGAGAAATATCGTAATCCTACCATACTAACGTACATTTGGTGCCGTCAGGCCCATGGATATTGAGAAACTGAAGTCGCTTAGAAACGGAAACAAAGGTGTGATCACTAGACATTTCCGAAAATTCGAAGAATCAAAACAGAATCGTAACAACGTAGATTTCGACAAGGGGGAGGTTATTTCTGCATTTGAGAAAATCATAGTGAAACAAACTTTGATTGAACAATTGAGTGAACAAATTCTAGAGTTAACTGCACCGGATTTTGTTGAATCGGAACTTATTGAAGCAGAGGAATATTCGTTGGAATTGGACATCAAGATTCGTCACGCACGTAAGTTTGTTACAGAAATACAAACACCACAAATAAACCCTGAACGTCAAACTATAAGTCATATGCCAGAGTCATCCCAATCTGTCAGATTAAATCCAGAAAGTATTCCGTTTGCACCTCAGCAGACATACACATCAGAAACATGTAATGAAAACCACGGCACACAGTTTCATAGCCGTCATATCGTTCAAACTCAACCAAGTTTTCTATCTACGGCAAGCAATTCTAGTCATCGCCTACCAAAACTAGCCCCTCCCACGTTCTCTGGAAACATAATAGAATGGCAAACATTTTGGGACAGCTTTGAATCATCAGTGCATGAAAATCCGTCTTTGACCAAAGTACAAAAGTTCAATTATCTTAAAGCCCAATTACAAGATGAAGCACTTGAATCAATCACAGGTTTTGCCCTAACTAACGCTAATTACGACGAAGCAATAGAAGTTTTGTTTGAGAGATATGGTGAGGATGATAAAATCATTAATGCTTACATGCAAGCCTTACTTCAAATACCGCAACCTAGAAATCAGTTAGCAAGCTTGCGTAAATTTTACGACAAGATGGAAGGCTATGTAAGGGGGTTCTAAGCTCTAGGTCAGTCACAAGATACGTATGGTAAGCTACTCATACCCATTATACTAAACAAATTACCAGGGGAAGTCCGTAGGAACCTAGCTCGGGAACACAAGTCTAACTCTTGGATTTTACGTGATCTACGGAGGGCCATTCGAGACGAAATCAACATTATGGACGCAGGCAGAGAGGTTGAATCATCATAAAGTTTGTCCACAACTTCATTCTTTCACACGGGAACAAAATCGTTTACATTATCACAGAGAAAACAAACACAGCAGAAACTACTTACGCACCAGTCTATTGATAAACGTCCGTGTGTTTATTGTAAGGAACTACACACCCCTACCCATTGTACCAAAGTTACAGATGCAACGCAACGGATGAATATTGTCAAGCGAGACAAATTGTGCTTTAACTGCCTAGGAAATCATCGCATTACAGATTGTAAATCAAAACATGCCTGCAAGAATTGCAACAAAAAACACCACACAAGCCTGCAGTACAAGAGAATCTAACAAAACAGATCGGAATGACTTGAGTAAGACCTCGGTAAACCTGTTAAATGACATTAACAAACTAGAAGAAGACACGAAAATTTTGTATACGAAGTCAACAGACATCAGTTCCGATGTACATGTACTACTAAAGACCGCAGTCGCACCGGTAGGAGCAAACCATACTTTTATCGACACCAATATATTGTTTGATGAAGGGGCCCAGAGGTCATTTATAACGACTGAATTAGCAAACAAATTGAACTTTAAATAGTTTAAATGATTTACGATTCTGAGACTGTATTTTTTTATCCTTTTAATTTGAGATTTTATAGAAACATTAATCGTTCACATTTAAGTCATGCTTCAGTTAACATTTCTATAACACAACGCGAGATATTAATGATTTTTTTATTCATTTGATGCAGAGAGACAGTAGTTTTTCATTTACATTTTCATTTATGTGATATATAACTTTTCGCGGCCCCCAGTATGTTGGAATTATTGCGGGAAACGAACGTTACTATATTTGTAAAGTCCATTGTTGACGTCGTCGGTATTGTCGACGTAGCCTTGGGCGGAAGTAAGACTAGAATACAAATAAATCGATGTTGAAGTAAACGTTTGGTATATTCAGCCAGAGAAATATCGTAATCCTACCATACTAACGTACATTTGAAATACGGCACCAAATGTACGTTAGTATGGTAGGATTACGATATTTCTCTGGCTGAATATACCAAACGTTTACTTCAACATCGATTTATTTGTATTCTAGTCTTACTTCCGCCCAAGGCTACGTCGACAATACCGACGACGTAAACAATGGACTTTACAAATATAGTAACGTTCGTTTCCCGCAATAATTCCAACAGGGAAAAGACATTCAAAGATCTTCTCCTCTGAAACTACTGGGCCAATTGAAACCAAACTTGACCTCAATAGTCCTTAGATGGTCCCCTGCAAAAAAGTTGTTTTTCAGATCCGCGCTATATCCAAGATGGCCACCAACGGGGATCATAGTTTTAACATTGGACCCTATGGGAAAAGACATTCAAAGATCTTCTCCTCTGAAACTACTGGGCCAATTGAAACCAAACTTGACCACAATAGTCCTTAAATGGTTCAGATCCACGCTATATCCAAGATGGCCGCCAGCGGGGATCATAGTTTTAACATTGGACACTATGGGAAAAGACATTCAAAGATCTTCTCCTCTGAAACTACTGGGCCAATTGAAACCAAACTTGGCCACGATAGTCCTTAGATGGTCCCCTGCAAAAAAGTTGTTTTTCAGATCCGCGCTATATCCAAGATGGCCGCCAGCTGGAATCATAGTTTTAACATGGGAACCTATGGAAAAACACTTTCAAAGATCTTCTCCTCTGAAACTACTCAGCCAATTGAAACCAAACTTGGCCACAGTAGTCCTTAGATGGTTTCCTGCAAAAAAGTTGTTTTTCAGATCCGCACTATATCCAAGATGACCGCCAGCGAGGATTATAGTTATAACATTGCACCCTATGGGAAAAGACATTCAAAGATCTTCTCCTCTAAAACTGGCCAATTGGATCCAAACTTGGCCAAAAGAACTGCACCCCATCTAAAATAGCTGCTAGTCTGGAACATAGTTTAACTTATGATAATATAGCATCAATGTCTATTAACAAATTTGAAAATAATGCCCTTAAACATTGGGACTATTTTAACTGCATATGTCAGCCGTGGCCCAGGTGAGCGATACAGGCTCTTGAGAGCCTCTTGTTTACTTTTAATTGTGACTTTTTCGTCACATTTTTCTCTCCAACTGCAAATGACAGCCACTTGATATTTGGTATGGAGTTGCATCTCCCCTTTTCAGCCATATTGCTATACTACTTTCTGTTTACTGACTGATTTTTTTTACTTTCATTATCGAAGTTAGACTTTTTTGTCACACTTTTCTCTGCAATGGCACATCCCAGCCCTTTAATATTTGGCATGTAGCTTCAGTATTGTTTAGTTTATTGTATGTCCTCTTTTTGGCCATATTGAAATACTATTTCCTGTTTACTGACCTACGGCATTTCCATCTTTATGTCCTTCTCACATTATTTACATCTTATTTCTCTGCAACTGTATAAACGCTTGTATTTTGTCCACACACACTTAATTTTGCACTTACCATATCGATTCATGGTTCAATGAGCTGGGTATACCTGGCTGCCATTCGACAACTTTAAACATTAACATAAAAAACACTAAGTAGCTATCAATCTGATGCATAAAATTCTTCTTTTTAGCTCATCTGGCAAAAGCCATGTTGAGCTTTTGCCATACCTTGGACATGTTGGAGTCTATCGTCTGTCTGTACAGTGTGACCTTTTTAAAAAAATCTCTTCTGAAACCAATAGGCCAAATTAAAGTAAACTTGGCCTGAATCATCACCAGGGTATGGCTTCTCAAAATTGTGTGTGTTTTTTTATTCCCAGACCAAACAACATGGCCTGCATTGCTAAGAATAGAACATAGGGGTAAACTGCAGTTTTTGGCAAATAACTCAAAAGGCGATGCAGATATCAAAATTCAGACATGGTAAAAATGATCAGCAAGACAGATCTACACACCCTGGAATTTTGAAGAAAATTCGATGACCCCCAAAGGAACGTCATATTTTGTTTTCGTCGCATTTTTCATACCTTCTATAAGAGGGATTGATTTCAAAATTGGTATTCAGCCTCTATATGGTTAGTTGTAAGGAATGTCCTATTTTGAGTCGTGTCAGATATGTACTTCCTGTTTAACGAAATGTGGACATAGTTACTAAATGTTTCTATAATGAAACATGAATTTTTCTTTGCAGTTTTCTCAGCTTCTGTAATAGGGATTAATTTTAAAATTGGTGTGCAGCCTCAATACGCCTATTTGTAAGAAACGTCCTATTTTGAGTCTTGTCAGATGTGTACTTCCTGTTTAAGGAAATGTGGACTTAGTTTCATAATGTTGTGAATCATTAATTTTTCGTCACAGTTTTTTCAGAATCTATAGAAGGGATTGATTTCAAAATTGGTAAGCAGCCGCTATATGATGAGTTGTAAGTAACATCCTATTTTTAGTCCTGTTTGACGTGTACATCTTGTTTAACGTAATGTGGACTTAGTTACAAAATATAGCGAAACATGAATTTTTCGTCGCATTTTTCATACCTTCTATAGGAGGGATTGATTTCAAAATTGGTATTCAGCCTCTATATGGTTAGTTGTAAGGATGTCTTATTTTGAGTCTTGTCAGTTATGTACTTTCTGCTTAACAAAATGTGGACTTAGTTACTAAATGTAGCTATAATGAAACATGAATTTTTTGTTGCAGTTTTTTCAGCTTCTTTAAGAGGGATTGATTTCAAAATTGGTATGCAGCCTCCAAATGGTTAGTTGTAAGGAATGTCCTATTTTGAGTACTTCCTATTAAATGAAAAGTGGACTTAGTTACTAAATGTAGTGAAACATGAATTTTTTTGTCGCAGTTTTCTCAGCTTCTATAGGAGGGATTGATTTCAAAATTGGTATACAGCCTCTATATGATTAATTGTAAGGAACGTGGTATTTTGAGTCCTGTCGGATGTATACTTCTTGTTCTATGAAATGTGGACTTAGTTACAAAATATAACAAAACATGAATTTTTCGTGGCAGTTTTCTCAGCTTCTATAAGAGGGATTGATTTCAAAATTGGTATACAGCCTCTATATGATAGGTTGGTTTCTACATTCTGTTTATTTATGAGGATTATGTCATTGTGACCATACTTGTATTGTGTCCAAAACCTGTATTGTGTCCACACACACTTAAATTTGTACTTGCCTTATTGATTCAGGGTTCAGCAAGTGGGGTATCACTGGTTGCCATTCAGCAACAACCCTTGTTTGTTTTTATTATATAGATTGCGGTGAAAGATTGAAATTTCTCAGTGAAAGAAAAGTGTAATTAAGGTAGATGGGTACTCCAAAATTTTTTTCCATAGATTTTCCTTATTTTCTCAGGAAAGTTTCTTTATTATATGAGCATTGAAATAAAATAATAAAAAAGGGGGGTCACCGTGCTTGTTTTTAAAATAAATGATATCAAAATAATCAAATATTTCAAATGAATATATAGGGAAAAACAGGTATTTGTTTTCTTTAAAACTATTCCATAGATTTCTTTGTATTTCACTCATATGTTAGCCCTTTGAACATACTTTCAGAAAATATAAAGAAAAATGGGGGTCACCGACTTTGTTTTCCATATAATTTGTAAAATGTGAATTTTCATAGTGATATCTTTTTTAAATATTTTTTATCAGATTATCTCCCTTTTTTCAAAAATCCTCTTCCAATTTATATAATTATCAAGTTACCATACCTCGTCTAATAAGATAAATACATGTGTAGGTTTTTTGCCTTTTGTATTATGGATATAATATGGATTGATTCATTACAAATAAAAATATTTGTATATTTAAAAAGCAGATAATACCATAACAGCATAAATAACAAATTCAAAATGGCGGAAGACTACCGATCTACCTTAACTGTGAAATTATTTTCCATAATTTCACACTAGGAAGTGACGTCACAATAGACGTTGTCAACGTCGTCGTTAAGTAAACGTCTCAGTGGATTAACATCGAAAACGTAGTTCATGCAATGAATCTTAAAATAAACCCCTTAATATTAGAGGGGAAGATCTATATAATAAAAACAATAACTAATCCTAGATTCTGATTATCGAAAATAGTCAACTCATGATCGAAAAACGCTGTAATTCACTCATGCGCTGCGCGCATTCGTGAATTACTGCGTTATTCGATCATTCTTTGCGATAATCAGAATCTCGGATTAGTTATAGTATAATTAGTTTTAATCGAAAAATGTTCAGCATGTGTGAAAATTTGGAAGAAAATCTGAATACCCATATAAGAGTTATTGCCCTTTATTGGTCAAATGTTCGTGATTTTATACATTTTTTCTTATATTTCAAAAACAGCTTGAGATAGAGGTTAAGTTTTTGTTATACAACTGCAAAGATTTTTGTATATAATGATATGGTGCTGTAGTCTCTGTCTTTGTCATTGTCGTTGTCGTCTGTAGACACTTTTGTTTCTAATCAATAACTTTAGTTCCAGTGGGCCAATCCTTATGAAATTTTAGCACAATGTTTCTTGGAACAAAAGAAAGGTGTGCATCAGTTTTGGTCATTCTGGACTCACCTGTTTTTTTAAAAAAAAGGGCCAAAATGTTTTCACTTGTGTGGCTGTAGAATCTGTATTATTTATCCAATTTTGACGAGGTTTCTTTCAGTGTGCTCCTTAAGAAATTTCCAATCAGTAGTATGTCAAATGATATTACATCACAAGTACCGTCCATGAAATAAAAGGGCCAAAACGGGGGAATTTCAAAAAAAAAATCTTTTTTTGGTCTGATATTGACGCAGTTTTTTGCAATGGATTCCTTATGGAAATTAATACAGCACTGCAACTTCAGATTTTTGATAACTTGTTTCCTTTCCGAGCTATGAGGGGCCAAACGGGGCCAAAATTGCAAATATGCAGATTACCTGAAAATTTTGTTTTTCATCGGATTTCAGTGGGATTTTTTTTTCTTTGGATTCCTCTCTTTGTAAGCTTTCAGTGGTATGCCAACGGATTTAGCGTAGCTCTTACCGTTTTCGAGCTATAAGGGGTCAAAGGGGCCAAAATTGCAATTTTTAAAAATATACAAAATCTTTATTTTTTTCAGATTTAAATGGGATTTTTTTGCTGTGATTTCTTTTGATGTAAGATTTAGTTTGTAGTCACCAGATTTTGCTTAGCAAGATTTAGTTTGTAGTCACCAGATTTTGCTTAGCTTTACCGTTTCCAATCAATAAGGGATCAAAAGGGCTAATTTTTATTTTCCCTAGTTTGTGTCCAGGTAATTTATTCTCCAAGCTCCTTATTGTTTCCATCAAATTACTATGTGAAGCTCCTTACTGTGTCCACATTCATTTTAAATTACACTTGTTTTAATTTCAGGGGTAGACATGCTGGGGTCGTATCATGCTACGCTCGGCGTAGCTCTTTCTTGCAATAATTGTTCGGCATATGGAGATCTACCCACATGGAAATTTTGAAGAAAATCCAAAAGCTAAATAGGAGTTATTTCAATTTATTGGTCAAATTTTTCGTAATTTATACATTTTGTCTTATATTTCAAAAACAGTTTGAGATAGGGGTCAAGTAAAATTGCAAAAATGTTCAGCATGTCAAGGACTATATTTTTTTAACATGATCAAGTTGTCTGCTTTCATTCAAGATTGCCACCAGTGGAGGAACTTTTTACATTCGATCATATGGAAAATATTTTCTATGATCTCATTCTCAAAAACTAATAGACCAATACATAGGAAAAATTGCAACATATGTTTCCATATGTTTTTCATATGATTTTCATATGTTGAAAAACATCTGTAAAACATATGTTTGGGTCCGGTCTGGAAACATATGTTTTTTGACATATGAAAAACATATGTTTTTTCAAAAACATATGAAAAACATATGTTGCAATTTTTCCTGTATAGGAAGCAATCTGGGTCCCAACAGTCTTTAGTTAGCCCATTTGAAAAATGTGATCCTTTCCGCCTGAAGCAATAATGTCAATTGGACCCAAACTTGGTCACAATAGTCCTAGGGTGCTCCTCTTTTAAAGGGTGTCTTGCAAGTCCCACTTCACACAAGATTAATCGGGGAACTTAATAAAATTGGAACTTATGGGAAAGCACATTCAAAGATCTTCTCTCTGAAGCAACTTATCTAACTTGGTCACAGCTATCCTTCATTAGCTCTCTTTGAAGAAAATGTCCAGCAAGTCCGTATCATATCCTAGATGGCCACCAGTGGGAACATAGTTTAACATAGGACCTAATAAGAAAGCATTCTAAGGTATTCAATTGTGAAGCAACAGCGCCTATTGGAACCATTTACAAAGATCATTTCCTTTGACACACTTCGGCATATTAGATCAATGTTTATTATCATACTAGAAAATGAGACCCTTTAACATTGAGGTTATCATTTAGACTGCGCTGCCATGGACTAGGTGAGCTACAGGCTCTTGAGAGCCTCTAGTTTTAGGTTTGTAATTTATCCAGGATATGGATTAAGATAGGACTCTATAGGAAAATGCATTCAAAGATCTCCTCTGAAAGTGTTGAGTCAATTGTAACTTGGCCCCATAAGCCTTCATTTAGTCTCGTGAAAAAGGCGGTTTTTCAAGTCCTCACTCTTTCCAAGATGGCCGCCACTGAGGAACATAATTCAACATCGGCATTTCCATTGAACTTCTCCTCTGAAGTGTTTAGTCAATTGGAACCAAACTTGGCAACAATAGTATTTAGTTGCAACTTTTGAAAAAATGTTGTGGTAATTCCCATCAGATCCAAGATGTCCAACAGCATAGAATTTAACACTGAGCCATGCAACATCGAGGCATATTAACGTACTTGAAAATGTGACCCTTTAACAATTAGGTGTTGTGGTCAAGAGCTAGGATGTGTTCAATCACTATTGCTGCTGTTGCTCTAGAGCCCAGTATGTATTCATTCACTACTGCTATTGTTGGTCAGTAGTCCTATGATGAGTTAGCTGATTGTAACTATGTTTGTATATAATCAATGAGAAAAGGCATCTTTGTTGATTATTCCTTGTTCTGTGTGTAAGTAGAAAATGTCATTGTTTGTGGGTATTCGAAGCCTCTCGCAAACATAATATGAACATCGCAGCTTGAAGCTGCAAACTAGCAACAAATTTGCATAAACTTCAGTGGTCTGTTTTCAGAAAGGTTGCAGGAAACTTTCAATCATCAGACGTTTGCTGGAAACTGTTAATCATTTAATGTTTGCAGACAGTTTCTTAAGTTAACATGAACAAATGAAATCGGCAAAATGAAATTTGATGACGATTATATTCACTTTTGAAATTATGCAAAATGAGTTTCGAGTTTAAGTTACTGTGTTAAGATGAAAACATTTTGTTTTAAAGTCAATAGATATTTAAAACTAGTTTATCATGATATAGGTTTATCATGACATAGGTGAGAACACTAATTAAATGTTTTTATAATTTTTATGAAAAGGTAATTTACTGAAATCCAAGGTTTAAAGTCATTGAGTTCATATTGAGTTTTTTCAAATATTAAGATATGAATTTAAGTTTTTGATACAGTCAGTCAGAAATTTTGAAATGCATAAAAATTTAAAATCTTTCGGAAAGATTGAGCTGTGCCAAAGTTTCATATAATTAAGTAATGTGTCACTTTTTACAATGCTGCATCTTAAATGTTCCTATATAAAATACACAAAAATTGCATATGTCGTAAAACGTTTATCTGCAAACTTTCTGCTATGAAAACGGAATTTGTGTTAATGTTTGTAGGAAATTTGCAGAAACGTTTGCAAAGTTCGTAGATAGTTGTCAGAAATTTTTGCAACAAGTCTGCAGCAAGTGTTACATATTGGAAAGCTGGATGTTTGACTTATTTGAAAGGTAAAATGTTTGCAGCAGGTTTGCTGCATATTTTCAGTATGTCTACCGAAAATTCCCATATTTGGAGAGCTAGGTGTCCTCTTCATACCTGCACTCGGCAAACATCCTTTGCATTGTAAAATGTTTAAAGTAAGTCTTTTGCAAATTTACAGCAGATTTAAATATTATTTACCAATTTTGTTTTCATTGCAAGTAGTTTGCAGCTAAATTGCAACAAGCTTGTGACAGATTTGCTTCAGGTCTTCAAATGTTTTTGGGGGATAAGAGGGTCGACATTCAACTGGGTACATACATACAGAAACTACCGTTTGTCTGTTATGTTCAGTGGTGTTGTTCCTTCAGAGTTGTCATTGACAACAACTAATTTTTCTGCTATGATCGGCGTGCGTCGTTACTTCGAAGCGGTACGCAAAAACAACATTGTCAGTTATGTACATTGTCTGTTGTTCCTTCCGACCTTACATTTACTACATAATAGAATGCTTGCAATTGATAGGTAATATATTCAGTTTTCTCGTCACTTTTCCTGAAAAAGAAAATATTAACTTATGAAAAGTTATGACAGGAACTTTTTACGTTTACAGGATCAGGCTGGGGAGTTGCTGACTAAAAATTAATCAACAATTTCTCTAAGTTTGATTTACCACAGTCGGCGTGTCCCGTTTTCATATGTATGGAAAGTCTGCCGGTTAAACCACAATGAAGCAGCAGCCTGGTATTTCCCGTTTTGTTTTAAATGTTAATACTCATGGGTGGCCATTCATAAACAAAAATTTAATGACAACAACGAACACGTCAGAATTAAAAAATAATAACACTAATTCACTGATTTGATGTCTGGATGATAAAAGAAATATCAAAGGATAGCAAGGAAATGTTAATGGAATGAGCCTTCCAAACATGTTAATTTTTAATGTAAAGGAATCAACAAACTGCATGTAGTACATTTAAATGTCCTGTCTTGGTGCAAAAAAAATAAATGAATATTTATATTATTCATAAGTCCTCTTAACTTTTTTTTCGCAAAATGCTAATATGAAAATTAACCCTTATACAGTTTGAAGGCATAAATCTGCATGATTGAAAAAAAAATGCTTTAACAAAGCCTTTTTAATGATACTGAGTTTTAGTGAATAATGATATGAAATAATTGTTATCGGCGTTGTCAATTTTACATTACTGATCTATGTTATAGGACTATATTCAGTTTGAGGGTTTTATTTCTTGAATGCGCAATTAAATACTATTTCCACACTTGGTATGTAGTTGATGACGGCAAATTTTACCGTTTCTGAATTATAAAGGACAAAAATTCTTGTTTCAGGGACCTGCCGCTGGACTTGTCGTTGGAAACCCACGTGCTACTCCACTCAAACCGAAATTTAAATACTTGGTTTGTTTGTTTTCTTTTTACTGAACTATCCCCTGCTTTGCCCTGACTACATACGAATAAATGATTTAATTGGTTAGAAGTGGTATACAATTAGTCCATATATGTATTCCAGTTGTCTGCCGCAACAATTGTCCTGACTACATACGAATAAATGATTTCATTGGTTAGAAGTGGTATACAATTAGTCCATATATGTATTCCAGTTGTCTGCCGCAACAATTGTCCTGACTACATACGAATAAATGATTTAATTGGTTAGAAGTGGTACACAATAAGTCCATATATGTATTCCAGTTGTCTGCTGGAACAATTGTCCTGACTACATACGAATAAAGGATTTAACCGGTTAGAAGTGGTACACAATAAGTCCATATATGTATTCCAGTTGTCTGCTGGAACAATTGTCACCTAGTTTTATAGTTAACAAATTGATCCCTATCTCAACCTAACAACATATCTGAATATTTTGTAATATAAGCACAGAAACACGACAATGCGAGAAAATCAGTTAATGGATGATCAAAGAAACGACATATTCACAAAGCAACTAACTGAGCATTCGCAAAAAAAACAAAAAACAAAAAAAAAAAAAACCAAAAAAAAACCATATGCATTTCTTGCTCCGTTCCAACGTCAGTGAGTCAATCCGGGAATGCGAATTTTAATCACGTGAGTTGTTATAACGTAACGTCACAAAAGTTTTCGTTGTTAGGATAGCTTGATCCTGGCGCTAACAAGGAAAGTTTGGCAGAATAAGCACCAAGTTAGAAAAGATTCCAGAAAAAATTCCAGATAAAGGTATAATCTTAATATTGTATTTAACAACTTCATTGATAGCTTATCTATATGTATGTTTTCCTTCCTATTTCATTTTTTGTAGAGTTTTCTTATCTAAGACATCCTTGAATAGTTTTTTCTGTTAAACATCTTTCAACGAAATTTAGCAATGTCATTACAGTATTATTGCTGACTTAATACCGAACTTGTAATTATTTTTTGTTCTGCAGATTGGGCATTTAGACAACTTGTGTCTCTACTCTGCGGATAGAAATAAAATTTTGAGGTTCAAAAATCAAAACAAGGAAACAGATGATAGAGAACATGTCACAAGTAACACCAACAATAGCTAAGGACAGAGCTCTGCACAAGATAGATACTATTTTGTTTTCTTTATATATAAAAACTCTGATCGGTTTTTTTTTGGCCAGTCAAACGATAAATAGGAGAACATTACAATGTTTTGTATTTCTTACAATAGAATAACTTTCACAGTTTTGCAGCATCTGATTTGTTAAGCATAAAAATGAACATATGGAGGGATATGGAGTAAACTGTATAGTTTCAGCATGAAATACTTTACAACTCATTAAAACATTTCAACAGCAAAATGAATATTTTTGTCCCCTTTTTTATCTTTGCAATATATTTCCGTTCAAATTAATATGAATATCTCTGATATTCCAAACTGTTGGAGCTATTAATTGACCGGGAGTACCTTGAGGCTACTCTTAATACAGCTCTATACAACATAATTGAATGGGACTCAGCATTGCGGGACCAGTGTATCAAGATAGTTTTTTATTTTTTTAAAGATTTTTTTTTTACAAAATTTATTATATTTTTATTAAAGAAACGTGGTAATCTAATATAATAAAAATACACCAGCGAACAAGTAACAGCATGTATACAGGATCTCAAAGTGTCCAAATATACCGTTATTTCAGTGGACGATTTTGCAAATAAAAGTGCATATTTATTGCATGCAAATTGAAAACTAATGAGAATAACATTGATGAACATTTTATTTTATATCCTTTCCAGATGATTGTTATTGGCTGGCGATTATACATAGAAGCGGTAAAGGTGTACCAGTGGCTGACGTCCGAGAGAGGTATGTATATTTTGGTCTAAATCGGAGGTTTCGATGTATCGGTCCTCCAGTGCGTGTATTTTGGGTGTATAGAGGTCGTCTACTTATGGTGCTCAGGTAAGTTAATTTCAGGTCTACAGATGTCTACTAGTGCCTTTTCACAGATTGTCAATATTGCTACCATATACTAAATCACCCAGCAAGGAACATATTGGAAACTTACGGGAAATGCACGAGATATCTTCTCTACTGAAATTTTGAACCCAGATAGACAAAAACTGTCCTTGAAATGTGCACTTCACGAATTATACAATTATGTTGTCGGTGCCAACAGAGTAGACCCCTTTGGTTAATTTATTCAAAGATAATCTCTAAAAACAACTGTTCCGGCGATTTGATCCAAACTTCCAAAACACAATAGTCCTTGAAAGGTACCATTTAAGAATCATGATTGTACCTCACCCAAGATGACCACTTTGCTTGAGATGCATTAGAATATCTCCTTTGTAAACTACTGAGGCAGTTAGACCTAACATTGTCGCAATAGTTTTGGATGGTCCACTTTTAAACTATCTAAGGTGAATATAGCTTATATTGGACTGTTGGGGAAAAGATTTCTGAATATAACCAGAAATAGTTACTAAAGTCCTTGGATAAAAATGTCGGTTTTGTTCTGACCTTTCCTAAGATAACGACAAGCGAGAACATAGTTTAATACTAAATGATATATGTAAATGCTATCAGGATGATCACCTCCGCCTGTTGGATAACACAAGTTCTATGATGATGCTGAGTCATGCTGATCAGTCATTCTCGCTATCTCCCCCAACGAGAACGATAGTGGACTGAGGATTATTTTAATTCAAGCGATATCTGGCCATCACCAAGGGCATGCTGTTACATATGAGTTAATTGCATTATCTAAAAGGAAATACAAGACAAACGACGCAGAATAAAAAAAAAATCATCGCTTTTTTTGAGTTCTGAGTTCTGCATATTGTCGTCTGTCGAACACAAAAGAACACCAATGCTTAGACGTTGAATAATATCAGTTTTAGATTATTGGCATTTTATTTACTCTCATGGAATGGAATAAAATCACCAACAAGCGAAACACTGATACTGTTTTGCATGCATTGTATACAATTCATCTTCGCTAGCCAAGGGTACGATTCGCTCCTCTCACGATTGAGCCTCAATATGTGAAACATCACTATATTTTAAGTTTTATTGTTAGAATGGCTGCAGCGAAGATAAACTGCAACCAATCAAAAACGTGGATTTGAGACTACTGAAATCCAGCTTGATCTGCCAAGGGTGAAGAGGAGAGGAACGGATCGTAACCCTTGGCTAGCGAAGATGTATACAATTTTGTCAACAAAATAAATTGACTATATTAAAAAAAGTCCATTCCTTATTGTTTGTGCTGTCTTCAAATTTTGTTATTCATTTTTTAGCTCACCTGGCTCTTTTGCCATCACTTGAAGACCGTCGTCTTTTGACCGTCCTTCCGTCCGTCGTCAACTTTTCGTTCAAAGATCTTCCCCTTTTAACCTACTTGGCCAAACGAAACCAAACTTTACCAGAAAAGTTCTTTCCAGCAAGCAGCACTTGATCCAACGGGGAGCATAGTTTTAAACTGGACCCTACATTGAAACTACATAGCCATAGAGAATAAAACTTTTTTACAACAGTCCTTAGGTGACCCTTTAAAAACTTTTCCATCGAGTCCTCATCACATCCAAGATGGCCGCCAGCAGGGGTCTTATTTAAACATTGAACCCTATGCGGAAGAATTTAAAGATCTCCTCTGAAACAAGAAAGCCAATTGAACCCAAACTTGGTCACAATAGTCATTGTGTGGTCCCCTTAAAAAATGGGTGTGCACTGCAAGTCCGCACCTAATCCAGTGTGACGACCTACGAGATAACATACATCTCCTCTGAAACTACTCGGACAATTGGTACCGAATTTGGTCTCAATAGTCTTTAGTTGACCCATTTCGAAAAATGTGTCAAGCAGATGTGATGGCCGCCAGCGGGGGACATAATTTTACTTTTGACTTTATTGGAAATTATTCAAAAATCTCCTCTGAAACTAGTAGACCAATTGGATCCAAACTGATTCAAAATAGTTCTTGGGTAGTCCTCCTCCAAAAATGTGTCTGGCAAGTCTGTACCTCATCCAGAATGGCTACCAGCTTGGAACTTAGTTTAATATGTATTCTATGTTAAAATTCTTGGGCAGTTGGATCCAAACTTGTTCACAATAGATTTTAGTAAGGCCCTTCGAAAAAATGCCTGACACGTCCGCATCACATCCGAGATGGCAGCCAGATGGGAATATAGTTTAACATTGAAACCTATGAGAAAGCTTCAAAGATATTGAAACAATAAAGCCAACTGAATCAAATCTTTGCCATCATAGTCGTTGGGTAGTCCCCTTTTTAAATATGTCCGGCAAGTCCAAACATCATCCAAGTTGGTCGCCAGCAAGGAATTAAGTTCAATCTTGGCCCATGTGAAAAAACTTACTCAAAATTTATTTTCTTTTCTGAACTTATTTGGCCAATTTGAGCCAAACTCGCAATAGTCCATTGAAAGCTCCCTTTCAAAATATGTTCGGCATATGAATGTCCGCAACCATCTATGATCGCAGCCAAAGGGGAACATAAACTCTTGGTCATACATATGGAATATTTTGTGTTGAGAATGCTTGCGATATGTTAAGGCTGCTTGTTTTCAAAAATTCAAATTATCCTTTAAAAATTGTTGAAATTATTACTTAACACGATCGGTATCGAAAATTGCATTTTTGGGAAATATTTATACACACAATATTGGATTTAAAAAAAATGTCTCATTTTCACCAAAAGTGGGTTTCAGAACGGGTTGAAGGAGTGGTGTGACAGATTCGTAGAATCTGAGATTTTCGTGTTTCACAGTTAGAAAACACTGTTAAAACATATCATACAATGTTTCCAAACTTCAAATTTTGGCTCAGAAAATACGAATATTCCATATTCATGACCAAGTGTATATATATAGGAAACCAGTCAGTGATAGATATTCAGTGATATTCAGTGATAGATTTGACCAGGATATCCAAACTTGGTCAAATATGTAGCCTTATTATAGTTGGTATCTTTTAAAAAATGCACCCAGCAAGTCTGCATCACATCCTAGATAGTAGCCAGCAGAGAACGTAATTTAACATCGGACCATATGGGAAAACACATTTAAAAGTATGATCTCTTACAAAAAAGGTGACCAGTAGATCTATACACCATCGAAAATTGTTCGATTGTTCTGGCAACAACTTAAGACCAACTAATATCAAGGTGCATTAACATAATTTACAACGATAACCTTTGATATTGAGATTATCTCCATTACTCTTGTCTGTGTCAGCCATGGTCCAGGTGAGTGATAAAGTAATACAGGCTATTGAGAGCCTCTTGTTTGTTAATGTTGTCTTCGAGTGGTTATTTCCAACTGTTTGTGCTGTTTTAAACAAACTAATTATTCCATATTTTTTTGGTGTTTTCTTAAATTGTTTATTCCTTATAATAAAATTTATAGACGCCCATTCTCCTACATTTTCCATCGGATTTCGACCAAACTTTACAGGTTTGTTGACATGCATATTGTCTGGCCGGATTGGTTTGTGAGTTATACCCCTTTTTCAAATAGAATTTTGATGAATTAAGTTTGTGGACTCCCATTCTCCCACATCTTTCATCGAATTTCAACCAAACTTCACAGAATTTTTTACCTTCAATCCTAGTTGTGCAAATTGTCTGGCTGGATTGATTTTCCAATTTTATGTCTCCCCTCCCCTCAAGGGGCAGACATATTGTTTTTGTCTTTTCCGTCTGTTTTCTCTATCTGTCCGTCAGTCCGCCACAAAGTTTGTGGACGCCCATTCTCCTACTTTTTCCATCGGATTTCGACCACACTTTACAGGAATGTTGACAATCTTTGTGGAAGCTGTATACTGCGGGTACATTATTTTATTTGTCAGTTGGTAATGGGTCTGGCATGTCAGTCAACTACGAGTATTCTTTTGAGATTTCATGTGTATGTCCGTATATTTAGTTCTTTCAGTTTAATTTCTCACAATTGACTCAGTCCTGTTGCTAACTGAATTTTACTGTTGTTTTTTTTAATTTATTTATCACATCGGCTAGGGGAAGGTTTGGGCCCAGTAAAACTAGTTAAACCCCGCCGCAGCAGGTTTGAGCCTGTCCTAAGTCAGGAAAGTTATTAAGCCTTTGTGTGTCTTGTCTGTTTTCTAGTTAGTTGACGTTCTAGGATTTATTTCGCTGTACTTGTTTACTCTGTATTTAGGGGCCGACTCCGACCTGTCGTTGAGTGTGGGGTTTCCCTGCCGTTCATTGAAGATCTGATGGTGGCTTTGAGCTGTTATTACTCCCCTTTGGGTCGTTGGCTCTTTGACACATTCCCCATTTCCCTTCTTTTTTTTCTAGTTATGCATATTGTTTGGCCGGATTGATCGGTCAATTTTTGTTGGATTCATGTCCCTTGAATTGTTTTGTCTTTTCCGTCTCTCTTCTCTGTCTATCCGTCCGTCCGTCACAAAATTTGTGGACGCCCATTCTCCTACATTTTCCATCGGATTACGACCAAATTTTATAGGGGTTTTGAAAATCATAACCTAGTTAACCTAGTTGTGCATATTGTCTTGCCGAATTGATCGACCATTATTTGTCCTAGTTATGCCCCTTTTTGACATACAAGTTTGTGGACGCCAATTTTCCCATATCTCTCATCGGATTTCAACCAAACTTCACATGATTGTTGACCTTCATGCCTAGTTGTGAATATTGTCTGGATGGATTGATTGGCCGATTTATGTGGGAGTAATGCTTCTTTTTGTCATAGAAGTTTGTGGACGCTAATTCTCCCACAACTTTCATTGGATTTTGACCACGGTTAGTAATATTTAAATACAATGGCAACATATATGGATACGAATCATCGCCAGGAAGATATGTATCTGGTTTTTTCTTTTTTAATCAAAAACACACTTCCAGTTCTTATATTTGCTGTTGTCTTTAGTTAGTAATTTTTCATCTTTTAACTTGTCTTCAGTTAGTTATTCCTTATTGTTCGTGTTGTTTTCGGTTTGTCATTCATTTTGTGTATGTGGTTGTTCGTATTATGTAGTCTTAAATTTGTATTTCATATTGTTTGTGTAGTCTTCAGTTGATTATTTATCTTTCTTTGTGTTGTCGTCATTGGTTATTTTTTATTTAGCGAGTCATTCATATTTTTGTGTCGATTCTAATTGTTTGCGACTCTAATTACTTATAACTCATTGTCTGTGGTGTCTTCATTTCTTTATTCCCTCTTGTTTCCATTTGCTTTGATTTGCATTTGATTTATTTTTACCTTATTCGTTAAGTTCTTTTTAATTCCGAATCGTTTCTTTTGTCCCCTTTCTGTAATCTAGTTTTGCTGTGTTTTAAAGGCGTTGTTTCAGTGTGCGTTTGTCATATCAATGATTGTATATATTATATATATATTATATTAATTTGGGATAAAATGGTCAATTCTAATTTCAGATAAACCTGAACAGGAGATTAGAGAAAATAGTTCTCCACCATCACCACCAATGCCTCCTACACCATTCACAGCCTCATCAGCTGTGCCTCCTACAGCATCTACAGTCCAACCAGCCACGCCTCCTATAACACCTAGAGTTTCAGGAGCCACACCTCCTACACCATCTACAGCCTCATCAACCACACCTCCTACACCATCTACAGCCTCATCAACCACACCTCCTACACCATCTACAGCCTCATCAGCCACATCAGATGGCACAGAGACAAAGCCACCAACACCAAAACCAACATTTGGAGGTTTAAAGAAGGGATTTTTAAACAGACACTGAAAGGTATGTTAAGTTAATTGTATCTAGTGCATTAATTAGAAAAACATGACTAACTGACTTTACTTGCTGTAATTTCTAAATACTCATGTCAGAGCGCAATATGAATAAGAAACTTATGAACTAAATTTGTTATTAAGACTATTAATCTCTGTCAGTCTTAGAATGTTCATTTTAAAAAATAATTGCATGGAATTGATATAAATACAAAAAATTGAATTAATATTTCTCTGCACAAGACAAAACATGTTATCGCATAACTTTCATAGTTCAATATTTAAAAAATAGAAAAAAAAAGAAACTTGAGGTCAATATACGTAAAAATAGAAACAAAACGTCGGTACGTTTAATATCCACCAAATTACGTAATCATTATAACCGATGAAGAGAAAAAATTCTACAGCTATATTGTGACAAATTTTAAACTTAAAGACAGTATTTCAACTACAATTAAAACTTAACATATTTCTTTCATGTTAGTGTTTTTTTATTCAGCTTTTATTTCAACTGATTTGATGTATCATGTTTTTTCTCGTTTCAGATCAGAGACAATAGCCTTACTACACCCATGGATTCACATTGATCTTCGTTTATTTTTACATTTTTTTCTTTTTGGCATTTTCCTCAAAACTCATTCAATTGTTTAGCGGAATCAAAATTCAAAATTTACCGTTTCATATTATTCCAGTGGGGAATGGGGATAGCATATCGGGTAGGTTGGGGTATAATGGTGGGATGGGGAAGCATAACCTGGTTTGTAGAACAGGATGCAATCCTCTGGCGTACTGTAAAAAGTCGTAAGATTGCAAGTCCCTGGCGTGGATGAAATATGCCCGTAAACTTGGCCTGCTACAAATCAAACTATGCCTGGGGTGTTATTGGGAGGGGCCGACATAACGTGATTTGTAGAACAGGATGCAATCCTCTGGCGCACCGTAAAAAGTCGTAAGATTGCAAGTCCCTGGCG
>MJUU01034238.1:7390-31213 GCA_002080025.1 Modiolus philippinarum
GTTTTTTTTTAATTTGGACTTCATAACAAATGCATACAGAATATTCAAAAGAAGTTAATCTTATTCTTTTGCACAACAAGTAAACAGAACCAAAGTACGAGCACCGAGAAGACTTTTATAACAAGTGGTTTTCAAGAGCCTGAATCGCTCACCTGGACCATTACTGACGTAGACAATTCAGAAAACCTCATGTAAAAGGGTTTCATGTTCAACTATTAATATACCTCAATGTGACATGGTTCAATTTTGAATTCTATTTCCAAATCGGTGGTCATCTTGAAATACAGACCGGCCAGACATCATTTCAAAGGTGGCCCTCTAAGGATAATTGTGCGTAAGATTCTATATGATTTGACAAGTATTTTAGGAAAAAACATCTTTGAGAGTGTTTTTCATCCGGTCCATTATTTGATACTGTAACATTTTAAATAGCTATCTTGAATAAGGTTTGGGCCGTATACTTTTTGAACGGGGAACATCAAAATGATCATTGAAACTAAATTTACTGATGGTTGGACTTGCAGTTTGAGAAATAGGGTTTACATAGGGCCCAATGTTAAACTATGTCCTCGCTAGTGACCATCCGGGATTAGCTGCAAATCTGTGGTTTACCCTTTTTTGAAAAAGATAGTTGTGACATAATCTGGTTGTAATTTGAATAGCGGTTTCAGAGAAGATCTTTGGATTTTTTCTATAAGGTAAGGTAAATTGTTCTCGAAGGTAGTCATTCTGAATAACGTGAGGACTTATCAAATGCAATTTAAAAAGGGATCTTGCCAATGAACATTGTAGCAAAGTTTGATTCAAATTGGTCCAGTGGTTTATATATCTTTAATTTATTTCTTTCGACAGGCGGATGCCATGTGGTGACGGCGAAAACCAACTCTATCAAGAACGATGCGAGTAAAAGGCCAATTTTGTGATATTTTGTCCTATTCCATAAGATGAACGCATTACTTCTTCCGTAAATGGACATTTCCGGTATGAGACGAGCTTACGTGCACTCATCTCAACTCGGTAAAGGGCCAATCAAAATTTTTTTTGTATCAACGGCAGTATCCATGACTAAGCATCACAAAAATAAGACGTCACGGCGGAAAGTATATTAAAAGATGCTGGGACCTTGCTTTCCCATTAAAGGTTTCGGGACATTGAAAATCATATTTTACGGAAGATTCGACCCAAATCTAAGATCGGTATATCTTTCACTCATATAAGAGATTCTTCGTCTTATTTTCTCGTTTTGCTGCGCTTCAATCGAGACATACATTCATGAAAGATATACCGATCTTTTATCTGCTCTCATGTAAGAAGCTTTTATACATAGAAAAAAAACATTAACATGATGGTTTTTGAATGGACAATTACATGTGTCCTCACAGCTTAAAAGATAACAGGAAACACCTAAAGTGACTGAATATTTCACTCAAGAGCAAACTCGTCCTAGAAAGACAACAGACAAACGTAAACAACAACACAAACACTAATGAAAGGTTGAATTGACATTAGGCTGAAACTGATAATAAAGTTCTGTAAACAAAAACTAAACAAGGAAGTGTAGATTACCGATGATTTCAATTTTCACAGTCTTTTTAAGCATCAACATGGACTTGATCTTCGTGGGGACAAAATTCATGGACATATGCATACAAATATCAATCTCTCGTCGTGTAAGAAATGATGTGATCAAAGTGAAAGTCATAGCACTAGAACAAGTCATGTCCAATAGATAAAATGAGGACAACTAAATGGAAAATTGAATGGTTCACTCTGATAGTACTTAAGTTTTGTACCGTTCTTCTTCATTTTTGTCCTTGTTATGTTATCTCAATTTGTTGTATTTATTCTAGTGAAACATTCATATCTTCGGTGTTTTGTTATTTTTAAATACAACAACAATATTATTTCTCTGATATTAAATGCTTTACGATGGCAAAAGTAGTGGATGGATTGATATTAATTATCAAATCTTTAATGATGAAGTAACTAAATCAATGATTATTTACATTCAAACAATGTAAATGAAAAATGTCAGATTTTACTACCATGTTTACAAATAATTGAATTGAAAGCACCATTTCCTACTTCAACACTGCATTCGAACACCAATGGTACTGAAACCCTGCGTAAGAGTTTGCATTGCTTTATCGTCCTGCATTGTCACAACAATTCTTTTTTAGTTTTTGTAGTTCCACAGTGTATTAAAATGCACCATGTTTTAAACTATAATAAATTCTCCATATATCGCTTGTGCAAATGAAGCCCTGCTCTGTGCTGAGTACGAGTCCTTATTATTGTAGAACAAATGGCTCGAGTATTGGCATAAACAGTTTTGCAATAAGCACATCTCGTTGTATAATATTAGTCAGAACTGTCCAATGTCAGCTGTTCAAGTCGGAATTAACTAAAAAAGAAATAAATATTCTAGATCCAATTCCAGTTTTTTTTTGTAATTACAGCAAAAGTGACATGCTTGATTAAAACCTGTACCATAATCAAATTACACCTACAATTGTATTTGTAATTAGCTCCTATGCTGTAGATCTGCAATTACTTTCTCGTTTTGTAGAAAAAAAGTATGGGATAAAAAATATAACAATTGTAATTTGGTTATTTTCTTTGGGTAAAATGCTTTTAGTTCAACTGTTAATATAATATTACATGTAAAAAACAACGGCAGTAGAATACCGAAGGAACAAAGCACAAGATTACACAAATCGAAGTCCAGAGACAAGGCAAAAGCAAGAACACCAAAAGACGGAAGACCAAAGACACTACTTGCCCACAAAACACACGAACATTACATATACAACACAATAAAATAAAGCACTAACAGTATGAACTCTCAATAAACAAGAGTGACATCAGGTGCTCCGGAAGGGTAAGCATGTCCTGCTCTGTGCACAGCACCCGTCACACTGTCAGTGGGTCAATCCAGGGTAAAGTCAAAACCGGTAAAGTCAAATCCGGAAAGATGCGAATCTAGCTGAAAATGTCAGTTTTTATTTGTGACACTGACATTTCATATCTATCTATGATATCGTGGTGACGGCCATAGAATTACTGAAGGGACGAAAGTAACAAAGGCTGAACATATCCCTGACTCAGCATTTTTTGTGACAGTGCTTTTGCTCTTTCCACAAAGTCACTGTATGTACTGCACGCTCTACAGTAACGAATTAATTGTGAAATATATACTCCATATGCTGGGGATGCAGGTATATTGCTGCAGAGAAAGGGAATCATTAAAAAATCATTATTAATATTTAAGTAAGTTATGTTTTACAGTTGTTGTATTCGTCTATAAAGTATATAATCTTATCTTTTTTGCTCCCAGATGCTTTAGTTTTATCCAAACTGAAGAAACACCACTTGTCGAAATAACAATATGAAAAAAAGCTTTATTTTAAGTAAATTCTGTATTTATTTGAATGTACTTATTACTAAAGACTAAGCGATAAATATAGAACCACTATCTGATGTATTGTTTCTTGTCTAACTGGGCATTAACGAAACCACGGGAATAATTACACGCCATTTACACATATCAAAGTCTAGATACAAACACAGAAGAACAGGAAAAACAAAAAAAATGAAGTGCAGACATATACAAAATATCCAAAATCACAAACATAACTTCAAATTTAAACAAACAACTAATGATCAGACCTATGTAGTATCTATGAACCAATTAACTCCATCACGCTATCTAGATTGCACCAAGTTAAGAGACTCAAATCCTACTTCTTTATCAATTTTCTAGCAAGAAATCACATTCAATCGAAATGCTTGTTGTTTTAAAATTCACCAGCGAACATCCTTATATGTAACATAGTCATTTTTTTTCAACATAGATTCTCTGTAAGCACCATAAGTACCTGAAAACGTCATGTCACAGATTTATCTTATTTTGAATTATACTTGTTGAAATTTGCCCATGAATAACAAAATATTATGGTAGTTTATTTTTGACATTTGTTGCCCTGTTAACCAGAATGACCGTGTTTGTAGAAGTACTTTGCCCTATATTTCATGTTTCTTGGCGATACCGTATCCATGACCTAAAGAAAAGATACATTGATGTAGCAAGTGAAGTCTACTAAAGCTGGTGCTAGGGATTATCTTGAACTTAGTATGATGTGTGAGTGTTTACTCATTGTTGAATGCCTCGTGATAAATTCAAGAAGACAACAAAAGCGTTTATCCATTTGCCTAAACTTATCATGTTTTTGTAGGATTTTGTCCAAAGTACATTTATATCATATCCTTTCATTTGTACACAGACAACAAAACTGAAAAGTAAAATTGTATCTTAGCATGTTATATTTCACAGTTATAGTTTATAGGGAACACTTTCACTTTGACAGTCTTCAAAAGGTCAATATCAACCTAAAAATTCCAAATCGATAAGCATTTCTTGCTCGATATAACATCGCATTGACCATGTACAAAGGTGGCATTTTTCATTTTATTAATTGAACTGACAAACTTCCACTGACTTCATTGGTCCAGAAATGTATTCCTTTTGTCTGCATAAACTGTAAAAATTCTTCAAAAGTATACTACCAAAAATAAATTCTTTTGAATCCATACAGTTTATTCATTTTGAACCATTTGAAACAAAATTCAGTTTAATTTATATTGGTATGTAAATAATACAAAATGAGCTTCAAAAATTTTAACAGCAAAGAAAAATAAATAATAGATAATATGGTTCTATATTTATATTTTTTAATTTTTATTTTATATCACAGAAATCCCCAAATCATTCCATACCTGTTCAGATGTCGAAATGAGTCAGCATCAGTAAATGTGCTAACTCTTTTTACGGTTGAATGTGGAAAAATGTCCTTTTATTTTTTTAGTAGATAATCAGTCGCAACCATTTATTGGTAAAATGTACGAATTTCCTTTGATGTACACAAATGGATATTCTGAGTATTACCAAACTTTAGACTATAACGAAATTCGGGTCACTGTGAAGGCGTCACGTGCAGTTTGTTATGCTGACGTCATGTTTTGGTACTATTTGTCGTGTTCATACGCACAATACGTTGAATGAAGAATGCATATAAATAATTGCAATAAATGATAGATTAATTGTGCGAAAACAGAAATTTCAGCTTATTTCAATTTATTGTAGACTTCTGTTTATCATTTTGTGAATTACCGATAAAAGAAATATAGGACATTTTATTTTTGATACGGACTTTATCTTAATTTGTTTTTGATACGGACTTAAAGCAAAGTACAGACTTGCGAAAGTAAAGTCCACGTTGGCCAAAGTTGCTCAATATATATCTGTATTTACATGTCATTTGTTGTTGTATAAACATATGTTTGTATGTCTTGTATGTTTTGTCATTGTATTTGCTTGGCCCCTATGGGCGTAAATTTGCCAATTAATAAATTTATCAAGGCGAAACGCACTAAGCTCGCCCTAACGGGCTCACTTGATACTGGCCGTGGTAAAGTTCGTATCAAAAACAAAATGTCGTGTATTCCATATTTAGATGTCCAATTTAATGATAATAAAGGCATGTTGATGAAAATAAACTGCGGTCTGCCATTCCATCCTTTCAGATATAACAAATTACTCTTTCAATTTGTTACAAAACAGCCTATTTGGTTAATTATATTTTAAAAACCGTCTAGCTAACAATAAAATATTTTCAACATATTTTTTCTCTCGACCTGTAGTAATGATTTCTTGCAAAAAAACCACAACTTTGAAGATGTATTTTCCAATGGTAATGACATATTTCATACTTGTTCACACATAAAAAAATAATAGTAGACATTTTTCATCAAACTATGATTCAAAAACAAATATTGGTAACAAAAAGAAAATTAGACATTGTTATACTATGTACATTGTGCTGAGTCAAAACGATTCCTATGTAACACAAATGTGAAGGTGTCTTTACATAGTATTAAATTTCTAAGGTAAATGCCTGATTCTATTGAATCCATAAAAAGTTAATAAAACATATTGTTGTTTAAAACAAAGCATCATCGATGAGCAAGTCATTAATATCTCATTTAGTGTTACAAAGTAAATATATCTGTGTTCAATATTAATGTCTGTATAATTTTATTTGTTTGTTAAAGTGGTAATTTTAAAGGTTAGCTATGTTTTGACGTTTTTTTATTGCAAATATAATTAGTACTTTACCTTTATATTGGACTTTTCTTTCCATTGAGCAAAATTTTGACTGCAAAAGAAATGAATATACTGTTTAAAAAAAAATCAAAGGCAATATTCTATGAAACATTTTAGAATAAAATTTTTTTGGTTGTATAAATTTGTCAATTATGTTTAAATGAAAGGCTGTCTTTATTACTGGATTAATAATTAATATTGTTTCTCATCAAGTAAATATATATCAATCTATATTCGTGTAACGCTTCCTACACTTGAAAATAATGTATAAGCGATTCTGATCTCAGTAATACCACCGCAAAACTGACATAAATATGATCAGACATTGTTATCATACTGGATTTTACTGCCAAGAGTAATAAATATTTTTAAACGTTATAACAATCATTTTAAGCCTTAAAGTCGGACAAAATTAAGGAATTTAAGGAAATTAACTCTGACACCTATGAACCCTAAATTTTGGTTTATCTGTAGTATTGTTACCACTGAGGTGGAGCTTTTAGAAATACGTTTTCAAAACTCGTTGCTTTTTAATACAACGAATGCAATTTTGTATGCTTTTTGATCATGAGTTGTTACATCACAACTGAAAACCGATCAATAACAAATATCAAGGTTACTTGTAAGTTTTAATTTGTTTCTGCAAATGGCTATTTAAATAAATTTTGTCTCTTAATTGCAGATCAGATCAAAACATTCGGAGGGCCTTAAACCGAAGATCTAAATGAAACGCAAAAATCAGCTAATCCCCGAGGTTATTCATCAACCTAGTAGCTAGAACACTGGTGCTGGGCCGAAAACCGATTTCATTTGAAACTTGCAATATCTGAATTAAAAAACTTGGTTAAAAACTAAGGAGTATCTCCCTCCAGCATAGCTCTGTTCTGAGCTGACTTTGGCTTTTCTATTTAGATCCTATTAGTAATTTGTTCTCCGTCAGGTTTTACATATATTTCGGGTAATGGATTTCCATAAGTTTTGGTTTGATCAGCACTGAAGAAGAATAAGTTGTCGAAATTTGCATATGCAGACACTAAATGCACAGTAACTTTTATTACCACTGGGCCGATGCATCTGTTGTTTGACTGTTAGTCCTCCAGGATATTTACAAATTCAGTAACCAGTACTTTGTTGCTGGTCCGAAAATCGATTTCATTTGAGAACTGGCAATATCTAAATTGAATAAAAAGTTTTGTTCAAAACTAAGGAGTATCTCCCTCTAGCATAGCTCTGTTCTTAGCTGAATTAGGCTTTTCAATTTAGATCCTATCGGTAATTTGTTCTCCATCAGGTTTTAAATATTTTTCGGTTGATGGATTTTCAAATGTTTTGGTTTGATCTGCGCTGAAGAGACATAAGTTGTCGAATTGAGCATATGTAGAAATTGAATTCACAGTAACTTCGGTATTTCCTTATATAACTAATGGCAGCACTTTTCAAAAGGGTGATACTCCTTAGTGAGTAACTTCGGTATTCAGTTATTTGAACAAAACAAAGAAAAGATAGATATTGCAATTTTCAAAATCAAATCCGATTTTAGGCCAGACATGAACAAACTGTCAACCAGCAGTTGCAAAGGAAATGAAAGATGAACAGCAAATAATCCTATTGCTAGTGTCAAGACACTCATCTAACAAGTGCCACTTTTTTGTATCAATGGTTTGCATTTTTAATCCCTGCAGCAGAATGACTTGTCTTTTGTATATAATTTACATCTCTCCAATAATTCATATTTTTACATGTAGTTTTACAACTTTTCTTACTTTAGGTTTAAAATTAATATTTGTTCGTACAACTCTCTGATTTATTGGTTGGACAGGTCGAGAGTTGTTGTAATTCCAGTCGCCTTTCCCATGTTTCCGTAATAATTTAAGCTGCAAAATAAAAATATGTAGATAAGACAATTGTAAAAGTCCTTACAAATAACGCTATTTTAGCTATGTTTACAGAATCTTACAAACAATCTTAATTTTTCTTCATTTTCAAATTATTTTGAGACTGTCAACAATGATAAAAAAATAATCAATTAAAAAAAAGAGTTAATCATCATCTTGTTTTATTTGTACTTCTTTACATAATTTTTCATTTGGAATACAAACAAGCAATTTTTGTGAAAAATTGTAAGCAAGTGATGAAATAAGTAAACAATTTCAAAATTCAAAAATTGGGCAGTTTTCCAAAAATAATTAATTTTACAGGCTATTGAAATTAAAGACATCACGAGTGGTGGCGCATGCGTTGCATAAAAATATGGAATGCCACACTATGGTAATATTTCTGTTTCGGCAATTCTTAAATTACATATTTTATTTAAAATGTCCAATCGCTTTTATGTCCCCGCGAAGAAAAGTCGAGGGGCATATTGTTTTACTCTTGTCTGTCCGTCCGTTCGTTCGTTCGTCTGTCTGTCCATACGAATACAAAACACAACTATTGCTGTTTTTCCGAAACTTTGCAAGCAAATTCCAACTACTACAAAGGAATCTAACATAAAATAAGTAGATGTGCACACACATATCTTTAGGAATTTTCAAAACGGCCGCGGTTGCCATGGAAACTGCAAAAGGGCAGGGAAATTGAAAATGCATCAAAATGGATGAAACTTTACAGGAGGGTTGCTTAGCACCCATAGAAATGGTTTCTGGGCTCAGAATGCCACTTGTATACATTTTTTTTGGGGAAAAAGGGGAGGTGTATCAATACTTCTACTGTGTCCACACACACTTAAATTTGCACTTGCCATATTGATTCAGGGTTCAATGAGTGGGGATATACTTGGTTGCCATTCAGCGAGAGCTCTAGTTATTTTTAGAATATGTAACGATCAGCTAACCACGACAACTCTTGACGACCTTTACTTTTTGTATTTGTATGATTTTATTCGGTAAATGTTTGTCTTGACTTGTTTTAGAATGTTGGGTATCAATTAATTATTTCTAGTTTTGTTTTATACCGGCATAATTTTATCAACCTTCAGTAATAAAGATATCAGGTTGTGTTTACTCCATAATCTGTAGTTTTTATGTTGTAATTTGATAGGATTAAATGTCTGAGTGTCTTCCATTGCTGATCTGATTTTTATAACCATGACGTGATTCCATCATTTAGAGGTGATCGATCTGATTGGATATCATTTGCAGTACATTCAAAAATCATATACCTTTGAAGTTAACTTCTTACTAAGAGGAATCCCCAATCATAAGTGATATACAATTTAACAGCATTTTAATGATATATTCGTACTATAATAAAACGTCTATTGGAAATGATTTTTAAAATCTTGAAAAAAACAACAAACAAACAAACAAAGTCTTATGTTTACACTGCAAAAAGTCATGGGAACTTATTGTTTGTATTGTAGAAAACCGACAACATATCTCGGATTTTTTTATTGACTTCGAATTTAGATTAAAATAGAAGCTATGGTTTAAACTGATTAGAATGTAGACACGATTGCATTGCATTTGGAACATTTTGAAGCTTATAAGATATGAGCAAAACTCATTGTTGAATGCCCCATGGTGATTTCAAGATGAAGAACAACATTACGAATAAGAACGAAACGGTGTGAATCGTCCAATTACTTGATTTTATTTGTAGAGACTTTGTCTGTCTCATGTATATTCATCTCATACCCTTTCATTTTTAATTTGGTACAAGTAGCAATAATTTGTCAAAAGACGATTATCCGATATGATTTTAAAAGCACTTTACATACCACTTTTGAATTTTACTAAAGAAAGCGATGTATTTCACGTTATTATATACGAAGCTTCGCAATAACGGATATAGCGTTTTAATTATGTAATGGAGTTTGTTCTTACCCCATTATCTAATTTACCTGTTTTTCTGAAATTAAAGTTGGTTTATTAAATATAACCCATGTTACTGTTTCCTGACATCCTGGTTGTGTGAAGGAACCTTCATATGTTATATACTGATCTGTATTTGGCAGAAGTGATGCTACATCCAAAGATTGTACATGTTTCTCTGTATAAGAAAATACAAGTGCAAGCGACAAGGAAATGGGAGTATTAGTTTGTAGAAAAATGTATGTTGTATGCTTCATTGGTTTGAAGAAGAGAAAATACAACGATGTTATGAATTTTTTCTAGCTGTTATCAAGAAAGTTTGAGGAAATATATTTAATCAAATTAAAAAAAGATATCTACTAAATTATATAACAACTTTTCATCAGCTGTGTTTTTATAAAAAAAATATAACCTATAAGTTTTCCAGTATGAAACATATTAACAAGGTAGAAATGAAAAGGCAACAAAAAACTTTAAGTTGAGCAATATGCACTATTTCGAGTCGGATTCAATGTCAAGGAAGTTTGACTCGGGAATAATGAAGAGCAAAAAATTGTTATACTGTATATACTGTTATACTAATTGTACTGATACTTCTGTATATACTGTTATACTGATACTTCTGTATATACTGTTATACTGATTGTACTGATACTTCTGTATATACTGTTATACTGATTGTACTGATACTTCTGTATATACTGTTATACTGATTGTACTGATACTTCTGATACCGGTGCAATTAATTCAGACGTTTATATTACAAAGCAACAGAAATAACAAACAACAGTGGATCAGTAAAAATCTCCACGTAAGGTAGACATAAAAAAGTTTTTGATTTATATAACTACGATCTTTAAAGCAAATCAGGTCATATATACAGCATTTGAAGCATGCGATAATGAATGGTTGTGAAGAAAATCGACATGACACTAATCCTTAGCACATAATGTGTACAACATAAAGATGGACTATTCTGTACTTGTGAAGCCATCGACAAGTCAAAAGTAGAAAGCTTAGAAATGCACAAAGCGAAAAGAAATTCTCACGAAAAGACCTTTCCTTTTAAACGAAGGCATGCTTAGTAATAATTTAGACAGTGTATACCAAACGTAACATAGTTGGAAAACAATTCATTACTCATAAACCAAAATTTCATAAGGTACAAGGAGCTCAGTATATCGATATTTAAGTTTGATAATCTATGGAACAATTACAACTCGAGAAAAAACATTGAAATGTTCACATGAACTTTCTAAAACGAAAAATGGATATCATGAATAACAATAAATCACGTTATCTTATATCGATTTTTCAAAAATTTATTAGACTAGATGTCTGAATGTCAAAATTTAAATGCTAAGTTATATGTCGTGAAATATTGTAAACATTTTGGTTGACAGCATAAATAATTTGAACCCTACGAAATACACGTTTAAGAATCCGTTTACAATGTATCTAACCCTTGATAATTAAATAAAACATCGAATTTATGTAAAACGAACTTATTCGTCACGACTGGTCCCCCATACTGTACAGGAGAAGCGTCCCCCTCTTACTACGAAAGGAGGTCATGTCTGACGTACATTTGTTCTATCACTGTTAACAGAGCAGGACATCTTCTCCAGTCCGGAACATCGGATTCAGTTTTTGTTGTTATTTGGGTTCACACTGTCAGTGCTTTAGTTTTTGTCTTTCTTGTATATCATACTGTCAAATGTAGTTTTCTCTTTGTTTGTAATGTTTGTGGTACTGATTTGTCCTTGTTACTGCCTGACTGCTAAAGAGATGTTACAGTCTTTTTTAAATCTTCATCTTGGTACTGTTAGTATTTTGTCTAAGGGTTAGGAAACGAAATCAACTAATCAGCTACCACTCAGATCTTTTAGAAACATATATGCCTCTTTGACCATGTAACGAATGCCGTTAAGTGGGCAGGACATGCTTACCAACAGAAGCAGATAATGTCATTTTCGATTTTATGGGAGTTTACACTGTATGTGCCTAGGTTTTGAATGATGTTTTATAACCGCATTTGGAGCTGTCTAATGTCATTGTTTTTCTGTCTCTGGACTTTGATTCTAGCATTGCCATATCTTTTGTTGTTTTGGTATTCCACGGCTGTTAGTTTTGAAATATTTGAATTCGTTTTGCCTTATTTAAATGTAGGTTTCCGATCCCTCCTGCATATTACACTGGATTGGTCTTGTCGTGAAAGCTCGACATTCAACTTGCCGTAAATTATATTCATATCACTAGCTCGATATTCAACTTACCATAAATTATATTCATATCACTGTAGTCTACAAAACAAAATGAAAAATACTTCAAAAAATTTTAACTGATAAAAAAAAGCCAGATTAAAATATTCCAAGCAATGCTTTTAAGATAGTGACCAAATATTCATTTGTGGCATTTCTCAAGTTTGTCCATCCTTAGTTTTTAAATGTTCTTATACGTTTTTGTGTCATATTTGTTTTTGTGAGCTTGTCTCAAATTGTTTCAAATATGAATTGCCCTTTTTTAGTCAGTGATTTGGATTTTTGATTTTAGAGTTTCACCTTTTTTGCTTCGGTGTTCAATTGCCGATTTTTTGTGTTTTTAAATCTTTCTAATATCTTTAACTGAAAACATTCTAAAATCACAGCACTGTGTATAGCTGTGCGGATTTGTTTCGACAACTTTAGGGCAGATGAAGCAAACATGGCCGATAGGCTTAATACAGAAAGTATAACAGTAACTGTAAAACGTCGCTTTCCTACTGCTTAACTATACAAACTACATTATTTCTGAAGGAACTTGCACCAAATCGATCACATAAATATTGTAACAGGTTTCTGAATCGTTTTGATATGCATAAAAGGTCCATCTTCATAAGTATTTACCATCATTTCAGACTCTTTATAGTTTTTTGATATACAAGCTATGGACCTGATATCTCTACCCTCTCTTTTTTATGTTTATGACTTGTAAATTATATTGTAGTTAGGTTTATAGTATTAAGTGCGTGTTATTTATTGGAACTAATTTATATTCAGTCGTCCGGTTCAAAAGATCGAACAAAGTCATAACTTCATATTATTACAGCCTTGTTTTGTCTTTGTTTTTTTCCGTGTTCCCGTTTTTGTCATGTAAAAATTAAAAAGAGATATGGCCTGTAAGTCTTGTCATGTGACATCCAGAAATCACGATAAAATTGCAATTTGAAAACGTTTCCCGCCAAAATATGACGTTGCAGCATTATGACGTCCTAATTTTGTGCTTGAAACGTCATATGTTGTTGTTAAAAATGTAACTTCCGGGTACAAATTCTGTACCCGGAAGTTCCAAAATTGAACGAGACTTACAGAGCCTATATGGACTTATCACATTCCTTGTTCCCTCGGTTGTTTTATTAACATTAAAAAAATATCTTACCGCTTCGCTTCATAGTAGGCAAATTGGATACTATTTCGTTAATTGCATAGTTAGATTTACTTCTCGTCTGTTGAAAAAAAGCAAAAATATGAGATGTAAGGTTAAATTGCTTCACATATTGCATACAAAATACTTCGACTACATGGCTGTTACCTACTGATATTACGCGATTAAGTAATATAACTTGCATTTGTTATCATGTTAAAATGTCATTTAAGGCGGTGATTGTCTAGAATGTGTTTTCCAGAATTGCATGTATGTTTTCTTTAACATAGTTCGAGACACGAAGCATGTCTATTATAAATGTAACTCTAAACCTTATACTGAACCAAGTAAAAAATTGAGTGTAATAAATTAACTACTGTTTGAATGTGTACACATATAAGTAAACTACAAAAAAAAGATTGCAGAAAACACCTATATTGGCCGAAAACTATAATCACATGCCACAATTCACAAAAGAAATGTACTAGAAAAACAAAAATGAACGACGAGGGGCAAATGTAAATAACGATAGGAACTCGGGATAGTCGGTACCAGCACTAGCAAAGAAAGCGATAGGGTTAAACCGGTTTCTGGTGATTCTCTATCCCGTTTTTCTAGAGTATAAACAAACAAATACAGGTAGACAGCTAACTCTAGGACAACTACCTTGAAAAAGAAAAGAAAAGGACAAAACGTAATTCAGAAAAATGGGTCAAAGAGTGCTCGCCGTTAATCTGCCGCCTGGGAAAAGAAACTTCTGCTGGTAAAACACGGTCGCAATATGGAAAAAAGTGTTAGGTTAAGAGTCGTCATGTATTTCAGTAGACATCGGTAGTATCGGTGAGAGGCCAGTATACGTGCAAAATCTTCAGGACACTGGATTCCAAAGCCAATTTAACGGATTTTTGTAGAATATCCTGTCGATATCCACTATAACGTAAATAATGTAAATATAATGTAAATCATGTTCCAGTTCTTCTGTCGGGCAACTAAGACATCGATTGTAAGAAAACTTTACTTGTTATTATGTTTGTTCTAAATCCTGCAACCATGAACAAAAGGAAAGATACATAGATGTAGCGTGTTAGACATCTAGCAATAAATTCAACTCAAACTCGTGCTTGGGGTCGTCTTGAACTTTTTGTGAGGTATGAACGTAAGGTATAAGCTTAAGGTTGTTTAAAGCCTTTTGGTGGCTTTAAGATGAAGAACAACAATAATAGCGTTATTACATTGCTTGGTTTTACCATGCATTTGTAGAAACTTTGTTTCATGTGCATTTACTTTATATTCTTTCATAGTTTATTAAATGCAGAAGTTTGTCTCTCCTGCAGTGTGGAATCCGTAAAAAGATTCCAAGTGCTAGAGATGTATGCTTTCTTTATATAAAAGTTATGGTGTACTTGTTCTTTAGAGATTATTTTTCATATGGATACACTGGCAGACTTTCAAATTTTTGCATTTTTATCTCCCAATATTATTCTGACCACCTATTTACAGTACCAACATCTTATAATATTCTTATGCCAAGTTTTGCTCCAGCTGACTCGATGAATGCCCTGAGGTTGTTCATATGTTACGATTGTATTCTGTAAATCTTTTTGTCGGTCAACGTGAGACAGCGATTGTAAGGGACCGACCATTTAACCTGAAGGGGGGGGGTTATGGTTTTTTTTTCGGACAGAAAATTTTTTTTCGAAACAAATTATTTATTTTTTGCACGCGTATCAACAAAATATTTTTTTTCAAAATTAACATTATTTTTTTGGGCAGAAAGCCTCCTTCAGAAAATTTTTTTTCATCATTTTGGCAGCCAAAATATTTTTTTCACGTAAAATCAGATCCAAAATATTTTTTTAGAAAAAAAACATAGCCCCCCCCCCCCTTCAAGTTATATGGTCGGTCCCTAAGAGATTTTAGGTATTTCAATTTATGTTTGTTAACAACCCCGCATCAATGAACAAAAGGAAATGTACACGGATGTAAGCTATAATGTTGTTCGACATACCAATGAATTCTGCTCAAACCTGTGCTAGGTGTCGTTTTGAAATTTTGTTAAAACCTAAGGAGTATCTCCCTCTTGCATAGCTCTATTCTTAGCTGATTTTGGCTTTCCTTTTTAGATCTTATTGGTAATTTGTTCTCTATCAGTTTTACACATATTTCGGTTCATGGATTTCCAAATATTTTGATTTCATCTGCACTGATGAGACATAATTTGTCAAAATGCGCATATGCAGAATCTAAATTCACAGTAACCTCGGTATTTTGTTATTTGAACTTACAATGAGGGCCTCATAGTGACTTCAAGATGGAAGAAAAACAATAGAGTTTTTGCATTGCTTAGTTTTACCTTGTATGTGTGGAGACTTTGTCTCATGTGCATTTACTTTTATCTTTTTTGTTTATTCAACAAAATGGCCTTGAGTACAACTATTTTGCCATGGCAACTGACCATCGTTACATACAGACGTTTTATGATTTGATTGTTTTATCCTATTTTTCAAAAGCACAAACTTTTCCTGTATTTCTACTGTCTTTAAACAATACAAACTTGTTTTGTTGTTATTAATGTAACATTAACCGTGATGCAAACCTGTCATTTTATACTAGATCAAAAGATTTTCATTTATTACATGCCAGTCACTGAAGAGTCATACGTTGTCGAAATGCGCATATGCAGAAACTAAATTCACAGTAACTTCGGTATTTATTTATTTAATACTTTTTTCATCAAAATGTATGATTGTAAGAACAATTTTATGCACATCTTTTCATTTTATCCAAATTGTATCCATAAAACGATGTACGCACTTCTAAAAATATAGACAATATGACCACTCCTTTAGCGCCCACTTCAGCTTGGGATTTCGTCTTATAAACCTCTTCATTATAACCTATAAACTGGACCTAGAAAAAAAAATAAAGTTAGAAACTAGAAAAACTGTCAGAAAAGTTCACTAATATATATCCCCATTAGATTCCAGACGTAAAAAAAATCAGCAAAAAAAAAAAAAAAAAAAAAAAAAAAATTGATAATAATCAAGTCAAATCAAATTTTTGAATAGCTAGCGTGCACAATAGCAACATGCACTGAGCATTATGTGAGAGTTTCATTAAATTTCCCCAAGTGGTCTAGGAGGAGTTGTCGCCACAAAGTGTGTACCCCTATTGCGGATAGAATAACGAACGAACGGACGGACGCCATGATCACTATACACCGCCCGCTACAGCGGGGGTATAATGAAACACTCAACTAGGGTAAGTGTCTCCTGTTATGCATGCATCACCGGTCATATGAAAAATTATCTACCACAGTTAAACCGTATTGAGAAAGGAGTGAATCCGAGGGTTTAAATCGAATACACCGGCATATCAAATGAATATGGAAACAAAAAAGAGAAGGAGAAATTCTACAAATAAGCAAAATGCTGACAGCATGACAGACGAAACAAATTAATAAAAATCAACAGACACGTCACATAACTAAAGCACTCGCAGTGTGACTCCCCCTTCCCCGCCCATAAAAATGCTGTCATTGTACTGGTCCAACAGAATTGTTTAAGAATTAAATTGAACAGATGTCTTCTGTTACAGACACAGAAAAAAAAATCATAAAGACACAAATGTAATATTGTTGTTCAGTGATATATATCTATAAAAGTAAAGTGTGGGAACCGATGATAATGATGATGTACAAAAATAGCTTTCTATACATATCAATGACATTACAGAGATTTTGAATCCATATGGCTAAAACAAGTACTTTGATGTCGCAGATGATCAAACATAAAGGAATATGAAAATATAACAAAATGCCGAATTCTCTGTTATTTAGATTCTGCAGACGACCATTTTGACAATAGATGTAAGTGCTGGTAAAAAAAAAACTTTGGAAAACGATGAACCAAAATATCAATAAAATATATATTAAAAAAGAAGAAAAAGAAAAAAAAATGAATAGTATCTAGACTAGAAAATATTACACGAGATCGAAAATAACAATATCCAGTTCTGATTCGTCATAGTTTAAGCCACCATTTCTTTTGAAATGCCTGTACCAAATCAGGACCATTGCGGTCGACAATTTTTCCGGTGCTTTCTACCTGATTTCCTTTTTTGCATCATGGACATTGGCTCTAGCCAATTCTGTTCAGTAATTTTGTTATTACGCCATTTCTTTGTTTGTTCTTTCGTCTCCACTAAATTCTAATATTTCAATATTGCTTATTTGTTGCTGCAGTTTTTTTTTGTTTTGACTTAAATGCTTGCCTTTAAATCAAATAATCGTCTGCCAAAGCATTTATATCTTACATAGTCAAGATGAAAAGTTAAGATGAAAGCTTTCAACACTTTTCTAGTAAAAAAAGTGGGAAAATGATTGAAAATCACGAATACCAACTTTGGTCGAATTCTTAGAATTTTTTTTTCATAATTCAACATTTAATAAAGAATGATTGAATTGTAACTCCAGCAATATTTATAAAACTGAAAGGAACATTTTAACAGGTCTTGCACCTCTTATTGATAATTCTTGACGTCTGAAAACAAAAAATTACGATTGAAGGGCTGATTTCGATTTTCCAGTAGTGAACTTTTGTTTTTGAGTAGTTGCGTTCCACGTCATATGACGTCTACGTTTCACAACTCATTCGTGCCTGTAGTTTGTACTGGACTTTTCATTTGTAATGCCAAGCGTGGCGCGAATCGCGCTTATCCTCCGAAGTACCTGATGATGCCCTTAGTCTTTTTAAGGATTAACACTGCTAATGCTTATGTTTTGTTGCGTTATTGCTAATTTTTGTTCATTTGTTTTGTCTTCGTAAGATTGTCTCAATTTGTGTTTAATATGAATTGCCATGTTTTGGGGATTTTTGATTTTCCCCTTTTTACCTAATGCACAGTTTTAGACAACTGAACTTCATGTACTTTAATTACCATATTATGAATGCATTTTCCGCATTTGTTTTACAATGATTTAGCATTTTTGTAAGCACCCCAAGATCCAAAGAAATGGCAACCGCAGTTTTAAGAGGCCAATGTTTTTTCTTAGATATGGTGTACTTGTACATGAGATAATATCTCACGTGTACACTTTGTTCAATTACTATTATCTAAATTTATGCAAATTCTAAAACCGAAGGATTAACTCCCTCCATCGTAGTTTTGTCCTTAGCTATATTTGATATTACTGATTATTCGGATTTCGTTGGGTTTTATGCATTTTAAACATTTTTTGAAATTATGGCTTTCCTTTGTTTGGGTTCTAGTGCTGCTGATGAGGAATTAATTTCCGAAATGGCCATACAGCTCATTTAAATTATTGCAGTTGGAGTTGACATATGTGTTATGATCTCATGTTCATTTACTCCATATCCTTTCGTAAAATATTTATACACTCTCAACAGAAAATTGGTTTTCGATGTATTTCCCCATCACTGCATATTTTACTACAGATAGCTTACAAACAACCCGTCTGAGGCGTGTATAAATATAATCGCTTGGAACAAGATATAACAGACATTGTTTTATAAGATTTTCAACGACGAATGAGCACTTTTCGAAAATTGCCCACTGACGTACCAAATTCACGATTATTCTTGGTCCTTTATTCTAATCTCTTCTTTTTTGTGGATTTTACTTATTATTACCTTTGCTTTTAATTTTATTACAACTTCTTTAATACCTCATATTTATTTGAATGTAAACCTTGAGATCTGTTTTGCAACACAGTTTTCAATGGTTTTACGGCATTTTCAAGATTTCTTGTTATTGATATTGTGTTTGATAGCGACAATAATCAGTGAAACATCTATATTTTTTCCTAATCAAATTTTTGTTCTTAAGTTTTAAAAATCCGTCTGTATGCGAATTAAAAAACTCTGATTGTACTCTTAAAGATTCTTCATATTTCATTGCAAAGGTGATGTCCATTACCAACATTTTAAATTGATTGTCTGTTTTGTAAACTGCAAAAACATATAGATGTGACCTGTTCATGTGCATTCACTTGGTATCTTTTAATCTTTTAAATACTGAACATGGTTTATCCCTTCAAATTGTTTTAATGAAACCAGCAGTAGATATTTTAATGTTAAGTATTTATATATAATAATACTGTTGGTAGATTTTATATTTTGGCACGAACACAACTAGAGGCTTACATGTAAAGCTTGTTAAGGACCTTCCATACATCATTCCTGTAAAGTTTGATTGAATTTGCTTCCCTGCTTTCCTAGGAATTGATGATAATAACGTTTTTACCATAGGGTCCAATGTTAAATATAAGTTCCCCGCTCGCAACCACGTTTTTTGTCGGATCAGAATGAAATGAGAAATCTTTGTAAAGGACCTTCCATATGTCATTCCTGTAAAATTTGGTTGAATTTGCTTCAGCCGTTTCATAGCAGTTGATGAAAATGATATTTTCCCATAAGGTCCAATGTTAAATATAAGTTCTATGCTGGCGGCCATGTTTTTTGTGAGATCGGACAAAATTGAGCAATCTTTGTAAAGGACCTTCCATACATCATTCCTGTAAAGTTTGGTTGCATTTGCTTCAGTGGTTAAGAGGAGGTAATGAAAATTATGTTTTCCCATAGGGTCCAATATTAAGTATACGTTCCCGGCTGGCGGCCATGTTTTTTGTCGGATCAGAACCAAATGAGCAATGTTCGTAAAGGACCTTCGATACATCATTCCTTTAAGGTTTGGTTGAATTTGCTTCAGTGGTTTCAGAAAAGTTGATGATAATAACGTTTTTCCCCTAGGGTCCAATGTTAAGTATATGTTCCGGGCTGGTGGCCATGTTTTTGTCCGATCAGAACCAAATGAAGGACCTTCCATACATCATTCCTGTAAGGTTTGGTTGAATTTGCGCCAGTGGTTTCAGAGGAGTTGATGAAAATGACATTTTTCTCGTAGGGTCAAATGTTAAGTATAATTACAGCGCTGGTGGTCATGTTTTTTGTCGAATCCAAACGAAATGATCAATCTTTGTAAAGGTCCTTCCATACATCATTCCTGTAAAGTTTGGTTTAATTTTCATCAGTAGTTTCAGAGGAGTTGATGAAAATGTAGTTTTTCCCATAGGGTCCAATGTTAAATACAAGTTACGCGCTTGCGGTCATGTTTTTTGTCGGATCGGAACGAAGTGAGCAATCTTTGTTAAGGACATCCATACATCATTCCTGTAATGTTTGGTTGAATTTGCTTCAGTAGTTTCAGAGGAGTTGATGAAAATGTGAAAAGTTAATAGACGGGCGCATGAAGAACGCAAAGTGATGGCAATAGCTCACACTGTCCCTTTGGGTCAGGTGAGCTAAAAAGATATACATAATTATGGTATTGTTAACTGTATTTTTATGATGATCCCGTTACCCATTTAAGGTACTCAAAAATGACCTCAGGTGTCTGTTATACCAAAAAGAACGCTTGTAGTCATTATAAACAGAAAACTTAAGTTATATTGTAGTCATGAACTTTTAGAAATAATATAATCTTATTTGCTAAAAATTAATGACTTCAGTTTTCTATGTTATTTGTGAAATGCAACGAATGTCAACCAAAGAACATCCGACGATACCAAGGTTTGAAACCAACATCATGTAGCATCTCTAAATAACCAAACATGATGGACGAAGCTTCCGCCATTTCTGTTTTCTATTCAGCATGTCCTGTGTTTTCTATTCAGTATGTCCTGTGTTTTCTATTATAAGTTACCGTTTTGCATGATTGATTAACAGTATAGGAACCTGTGCGCCTGAAATGTCTGTCTTACGGTTCAATCTGTAGGCTGTAGAACGTTTTTCGTAGAAAATCCACTTCAACAGAGTATGCCAGATGAATGTTTCATGTTTTATTGTTTAAAAAGAAATATTTCGTGTACGAAAAGGGGGTTTATTATTCATCTAATAAACTGTCAAATGTGTTTTTATCCTTAATTGTGAATAAGTTATCCCGTGAGAGCTGATTTCTTGTAATTAATGCCAATACATTGCGTTACAAAATATATATTTTCTCCGTTTTACGCGAAAAGCTAAACTTACATTGCTCACACTTCTTGGGGCAACTAAAAAAGTAAATTTCAACAGCATTTGTAGCTGCATTGTCGAGAAAATCGTTGTTTTAAAAAATAAATTATGTAGGCTGTTTAAAGTAACTTTTATCACAGACTGTAAGTCTTACTTACAGTTGTTTTGTATGCTGTTTGACGAATATTTTACTACACATTATGTAAAAAAACACGGTAAAAAGTGAAATTTCAGCTATTTGCGATAATCAATGAACGGGATATGGAGCACATGAGACAAAGTCTCTACAAATACATGGCAAAAACAAGCTATGGAACAACGCTTTTATTGTTGTTGACCTTGCGAGTTCGAGATGAGTATCGTGAATAAAATATTGTATCATGATATAGCGATACAACGCAGGCGTATCGTGATACATATCGATACGTATCGTCTTCTGATTTCTCAATTTCATATCATTTTAAATCTTCTTCTTGTAACTATTTTATGTGATAAAATAGTAAGATATTCTTAAGTGGGACAAGAGTATTTATTTTCTCGTAGCTAAATACATTTGTTTTTCCTTTATATGACTTTTTCATACCAAAATCAGTAAATTTCAAGCATTTAGGTGGTACTGATTCTGAAATTTTAGCAGAAATCGAGGACAATAAGTATCGATACGCTGGGTTTCGTACCGATGTACAGAGTTTGTTGAAAAATATCGCGATATCTCGATAAACCGATGTATCTTTACACCACTATTGCGATTCTGTTTCGGCAGAATGTTTCCGGCAATTCAATTCTCCGTGTGTATCTCTTAATCTGTAAATAATTTGAAAGATATTACGCTTTGTCTCCCGCTATTTTGAACATGTTTTTAAAGAATACAACAATTTTGACCTTCCCCTAATTCGTTTTACTTTTAAAAATCACATTGAAATTGTCCTGAGCATATCATCGCCTCTGAAACTGCTGAAGCAAACTGTAATAAGATGGCGTATGCAAGGTCTTTCACAATTTACCGATTTCTTTTCAATATATTCAAAAACCTGGCTCTCACTGCAGATTTTACCCTTTGAGATATTCTTGATCTTACCAAAAAATCCGCTGAACCAAACTTGACAGGTAAGTTGTATGGAATGTATGTAGTTTGGTTCCTCTCATGCTACAAACTCCCAAGACAAATTACAGAAAGGGCAACCGATGTGGTACTAGCATTTTGTAATATTGTCTATAGAGGTCTATAGACAATTGAATTCCTATCAATAAGCAGTGTCCGTTACTTTTGTAAGACTATGCAGGTTTATACAAGTGTACTTTACTACAAGAAAGAGAATTAATTTCACATGTTAAATCACCGGAGGATCCAGCTTCCGAAAAGGAGGATCCCAATGAGTTTCCAGAAAAAAAGGATTTCAGACCATTTCTTGTGCCAGTTTTGCGTAAATTTTGCACGAGATTAAAACTTTTTTCCTTAAAAGACTGAGGGTTCCAAGGGTTGGATCAGCCAATGTTACTAAATGGAACGCCATCAAAATTATCCGATATATTAAAGTATTACAGCACTTTCATAAATAGGTCTGCAGTGTTCAACAGATGAGCTTAATTAAGACAAAACAGATCAGATTCCAACCCTTGATTTTTTTTAAGATTTGGTTTTTATTATTGATGATCATTTTAAAGAACTCGTGATTTTATTTCCTTCAGCATACCAGTTTTTGTGAATGTATTAAATCTTTGCCAAAATTGTGTTATCAGGCCATCCGTTATAAGATAAGAAAATCAATTCAAATGCATTTTCATACTTTTAGATAAAAGATTCAGCCACTGAATTTAACATTTCATTGCAATTTTGACAGATTTCGGCAACTTTTGTTAAAATTAGCTGTATAGTACACACAGAACCAAACTATACTAACTTTTTGGGGCCATTTAGGGCTTGCTATATGGTGTGAGGTTCCTCACTGTGTTGAAGACCGTACGGTGACCCTAGATGCTTTGTTTTGGGTCGTTTTAACCTGGATATGGGATGTTGTCTCCTTGACATTTGCCCCATTTCCTTTCTTTTTCATAGTCATTTGGAAGGGCTAATGTTTATACACTCGCAAAAAAATGGTTTGGTTCTTGGTGTCCTTCAAGTACTGTAAAATGGCTTAAATAGAGAGAAAATGTTATTTACAGCCATATTCCGCTGTTTACATGTAAAAAAAACATACACGCGTGGCATATAATTAATTTTACTGATTGGAAGTACAAATACCAGAGACTACCTTACACGATTTTACGACAACATGTGAGATTATTATGAAAATATCCAAAGTTATGAACAAAATTCACGGCTTTATGGCCCTATTTCTTTATTTTAAATGTAGTCTATTAGCCCTATGTTATAATTCAAAGTTATATATCCTGCTATTTTTCGTGTTTTTTT
>MJUU01034238.1:31245-49852 GCA_002080025.1 Modiolus philippinarum
TTTTTTTCTCAAATGTGTTTGGATATTTCTTTTTTGCGTGCTTCTATGATATAGTGAAATATTTCTTCGAAACAGTAAAAGTTCCATTCACAAAGTAACAAAAATGCCTGCTGACACGGTCCATTTTACTACAAAAGTAACATAAAATACTTCAAGTTGCAAAAACATAATAAAATTGTATGGTACGGCTTAATACTGCTCATTTCAATAAAAATAATACGTCAGTCAGCCTACAACTGTTTTCTTGATCAGACAGTAAACAGACTTACAGTACTACCGTAAACAGTATACAGTCGACAATTTTATTTAAATGATATTTTCGCTATCAAAAAGAAAGTGCAAATGATTATCTGGCTTTGTATGTGCAGTTAATGATACAATATACTAGCTATATAAATATAAAGACAGGTACGCGCACATAAGCAAAGAAATAGCTCTATTTCTGTTTTATGACTGTTTATTTCACGTTTGAATATAGACTTTTGAAGTTGAAATCAACAGGCTACTTGTAAATAACATCATCTTCGGATACATTAATCATTCATACACGTTGGGCGAACTTTACAAACTTAAAAAAATTTCCTAAGTCATTGACAATATGTAAAAAACTTACAGGACATGTATGCTGTTTCACATGTTTACCTGTAAAAACGTCCTACAGCCTACAGATTGAACCGTAAGACAGATATTTCAGGCGCACAGGTTCCTATACTGTGATTAACGAGATGATCAAATAAATTACATTTAGAAAAAAAATATTACCGTTTTCAGTTAGAAGAGTTTACACTATGAATTTTGCCTTTGGAAAACTTTTTTATTCATTAGTATTCCAGAATTAGTGCCTATATGCTCTATTATCATTAATTTGATATCATTATTATTCATACGCCTTAGACGATTGACTATTTACTGCCAGTTCTTTACAAACACTGCAGACTGTTAATTTGAAACTAGGCATTATAATCATTGGTATTAAGTATCTTGTAAATTGAAATCATGTTCACGAATAAAGGACAAGTTTCGTGAGCAATCACTTCATTTGGTGCCGTGATTAAATCCTATTGATTATGCTGCGAAAAATAACGTTCAATCTCGTTATATCAATTTTCTGCCTTCGCCGAGTATCCTTTAAATATACATTTATAAGCCTTGCCAAGTCCTCTTTGTTATAGACAGAAATGATCAATTGTCATCCGATAGTGGCTAGGAAATCGGACTACAACCTTTTTATAAGGTGTACAAAAACGTATTCATAATTTGTCAAATAATTGTGTTTTACGCACGTCTTGTCTAACAAAAATGTTTCAAATTACCAGGATTGGTTTATGTTGGTTGACAGGATTATAAATCATCGTCTCTCCGATGAATTTTATATATTCTATTGGCGTAATTTTCATGAATTAATTTCAGACCAAAATCTGTATACCATTTGTTATCATCGAAGTAGAAAAGTTTGCAACATATTTCATATTATATATTGGTAACCGAAACAAAAATAAGGAAGGCAATGAATTGAAAGTTACAATTCGAGTGCATTTTTATACACGGAATTCAAAATAATTTTGTATTGTTCAGATATTATCACTTCTTACCAAAGGGTGCATATATGGATAAAATTTTGACACATTTTAAATCACTGTTTGTATTTTCAACTTTTCCGTTAAAAAATTACCACGTGGCCATTTTTTTCTTTAACGTTGAACATTGGTTCAAGTGTTCTATAATATTCATACCAATAATTTGTTTTTGAAAAAAAAAAGTTCCCAAATAAATAAATAATTTGCATTTAAAAATTAAAAGCTCTTCAATGGTTGATACCGAGAAAGTATCTTTTGAGCCGTTCAGTAAAAGCTGATGTCTTCAAATGTGAATATGCAACCTTGTTGTTAAAAAAACGGTAAGAATAAACTATTTTTCTGTTAATGATAATGCAGAGCAAAATCCCAAGCAATTTAAGGAATTTCTTTAAAAACTGAATCGTTGTTAGATCTTAAAGTACTCAATAGTTTTACACTTCAGCTTAACGTATTTTTCTCGAAGTTTTACAAAAAGGCAAGTAAACTGCAAACTGATTTCCTTCAAAACTACAGTTCAGCGAATTTTGAAACACAAAGGTTTATTTTCCAGACTCCTTTAATTTTTATCTTTTTTGTGCATCTTATAAAAAGGTTGTAGTCCGATCCCCTAAGTTACACTTTATGTTATTAAATTATAAAGACTTTCTCATTAGAAATAGTTAGAAAATGATGTTATGACAGCCATATAAATCAAGTCTTCAATAAAATTTCGTCTCATACGATCATTATAAAGTTCTTTAATAGATATGAAGAAAAATTAAAAGTTTCGGTCCGAACTCAAGATTTTTTTAAATTATACTTGGATGATAATTTCTTTTTATGTCTACAACCTTTCAACAGCAATTGCTGTTGTTTTGATACCGAACACTAATGTAAAGGGGAGGTTTGGCGTGCCATAAAACCGGTTAAACCTACTACTTCTTTTGAAATGTCTGTACCAAGTCAGAAACATTGCGGTCGACAACTTTTCCGGTGTTTTTTCACCTCCTTTGTCATTTTGCCTCTTGGGGCTTTGGCTGTTGACAGTTCTGGTCGGTGGTTTGTTATCACTCCTATGAACTGGATAGCCCACATATTTTACAGATATCAGGAATTTTCTTTAACAAATTCCTGTAGCTATGTTGAATACTCTGGTTGGGATTTGAGTACACTAGGCAATTATTTTGTGTACATTTGTCTTTAATATTAAATCGAAGTATGGCTACCATATGAAGCAAAGGCAAAGTTGAACTCTTTACTGTGCTGATTGCTATTTTGCTTTGGGTTGATATGGACTAAATTAAAAAAGAACTAATTTCTTCAAAATTATGCAAATGGAAAACATTTTTATTTTTCATATCTGAAGCGAGAAATAAATTTTAAGGATAATCTATCCAATGTGGCCCTTTCCAGATATTATGTTGATAGCATGTGTCTAAGAGATGCAGATCATTTTTAGATCGCAAAGGGAAAAAGTTTCAAAAGATTTTTTTGCAAAAAATAATCTCTATGAAGCAATATAAAAAAAAATAATGTAATTGATTTTACATAATAAAAAGGAAAAGATGTGTTTGTGAAACACTGGTGCCCAAGGGTAGCGGCTGAGCAGAAATCTTAAGCATTTAGTGTAGTTTTTTTCTATGAGTATTTCATGCTTACTAATAGAAATTAAAAATAAATTTCTTACCACAAGGAATACACATATGTAATATGAACACCTTATCACTGGACATTCAGAAGATAGACCAGAAATGAGCGCTTTATTCAGAGCTCAAAGTCACGAAGGTAAATATTTTGACATTTCTTGAAAGGTCTTGCACCAGGAAATGTACATTTTCAAGATGAAACCATTGACCCTTCATAAGATAGCCCCGTGTTAATTTTGTTCAAAAAGTAGGTCAGCTGCCAAAGTAAAATGTTTCTTGCATCATTTGAAAAAATCCTACTAAAAGAAATATAAATATGAACTTTGTGAATGCTGTGTTACTCAACACTCAAGCGATGTTCAGAATAACAATTCCATAAATAAATGTTTGTGTTTAAAAAAGGGTTAAGTGGACACCCCTGTGGACTTCCATTAATATGTCAATAAATTGATCTTATTTTGAGCAATAAAAAAAGATATAACACAGGGATGATTATCGGTGTTTTTTATGAGCAAAGTGCAAATTAAAGCATTTGATTGAAAATCGAAAAAAGCAAAATTGGGCGTTCTTCCGTCTAACCGACATTTCTGTAACGTTTCATGAGTTGTTAACAAACCGTTCTCCAGTTCGAGTATACTTTCTACGTTCGAAAGCACCGATAGAAGTATACCACAATGCGTCCCGTCGATGATGGACATAAAAAAAATCAAATACATGTAGTAATTGTGCAAACAGTATTAAAGATGACTTTAATGGAAGTACCCTTTAACTTTACTTCTTGCTAAGATACAAAATGTATTTAGTGCGCTTAATTTTTTAAAAAAAAAGAAGAAAAATCAAGAAAACATCATGGCGAGTTTGAAGACAAATAAAACTGCTTATCAAACAACCACGTCTCACCTCTGCAGGAAATGCTTTGTTTCCTATTTTGTGTTCGGAACCTGTATATCCGGTTTTACCATAATGAAACTTAATATCAGTGATTCTATATGTATAAGATAATGGTCCTCCTGTGACATTAAATATTTGTTGTGAATCATCATCAATAGTGAATGTTATATCTAATCCGTTTGTCTGTAATATTCCATTAACCTACAAAATATAAGATTACGTTCTCTGTAGTTGGCACTTTTGCATGGTGTATATTGCAAAGTAAACAAAACATAATTAGACATTCGCAACACGCTACAGAAACAATGAGAAAAAGTTACTTTTCTACAAGATCTGGCAAAGAAACAGTTTGGGATAATTTATGTCTTGGATTTTTCTATTTTACTGTAGTGACAATTTCCCGACTTTGTAGGAAACATCCTTTTGCGTTGAATGGTTACCCGTTTGATATTATTTTTATTGTTAGGGGTAAAATGTCCATTGAATTTTACTGCTTTAAATCCTTCCTATATTCAATTTGAGTAAGATAAAACCTGTCTGTAAACCTTTAAATACCTCATCCAAGAATTTCCAAAATATTAGAAACAACAACTTATTGAGTGCAATAACACATCATTTTATTTAACACACTGAAGCAGCTAAATAATTATAGCATTAAAAGAGGTTTTTGGGTTGGTCACGTATAAGGTAAAATTAAGGAAGAATGCAACAGAGCACATACGACTTCAGAGTGATCAGCAAGGTAATACTGAAAAAAGTCGAGTGCTTATAATGTTTATTCATAATTCCAGTATCATTTTTTCTCAATGAAGTTATGCTCTAATATTAGATTTGAACACCAAAATCTATTGAAAATTGAATTGGATAATAAGCTGGGGCGCATTGCATTTGCGCCAATTTTTGAAAAGTGTGGTATTCCATTTGTGCCACAAGCTTGTATTTCATTTGCGCCATTTCTCAGGTAACAGTTTTACAGGTAAATTTTCAGGTAATAGGAAGTGGAAGCAATATTTAAGATTTTAATATTGGATATTTCACTGGAAAATATTTAATATATTATTAAATATTAAATATTTAACATATCAAATATATCTAAAATTTCACTTCACTGGTTCGTTTAGATCATATCAGTTTCATCCAGATCAAACAGGTTAAGCGGGGGATGTTGAAACTAAATGCTTCTCATTTATTTTCATTGGTTGTGTATTTTTTTCCTTATAAATAGTTTTGGTACTCTGAATCTTTAAAGATGATTGATTGTGCATTGTTACGAATGGGGGTAATAACAAAATTACCGAACAGAATTGTCAAGAGCCGAAATCCAAAGGACAAAAAGACAATAACGTTTACGTAAAATATCTTGCTCGAAATCTTACTTCAAACTCTCCGCAATGAGAAAGTAATGCTGGCGAACAGAAGAAGGAAATACAAGTAAAAGTATAAAATGTTAAAGTATTCTTACTTATTTCTATACTATTTACCTGTATTTGGCGCAAATGTAAATTTTTTAATTTGGCGCACATGAAGTACAGTTTGTGGTGCAAATGAAATATTTTTTTGGCGCAAATGAAATACTAATTGGCGCAAATGCAATGCACCGTAAGCTGGTCTGATGTCACATTTCGTTATGCAATTGTTGTCATATTGATCATAATATTTACCAAGTAACAAAGCACTTATTTTATTTACTCGAAAGTAGGCCCTAACTCAATGAATGCATAGATTTTCATCTTTTTTACAAAGTGTATTACCCTAGTTCTCAATGCATAACTGTATTGATTACTTGCAATATCTACATATCAAACAAAAATTATACAAATTGATATTGCTTTTTTATTCACCCACAATTTAAGCAATGAAAAAAAAAACAAAAAAAAAAAACGAGCGTATCAATATGGATAGTAATACAATTTAATCAAATTAATGATTGCTTCAGTTCCATTTATGACTAACCTTTGACTAATCAAAGACCAACAGTAGGTTTATTTACATTTTGAAAAAAAAATGACTAATTTCACAGAGCATACTTACATGTGCTGTGTTGATATTCAACTTAGTCAAATTAGGATCATACAATAACAGGTTTGGATCTATTTCTATCGGAGACTGTTGTTTTCCGTGTTCACAAAGTTGCCATATTTTACTGTGTAATTTTCCCCAGTGTTCTGGTGCTGTAATGGAAACACAATCAACGTTTTCCACAGTAATTCATCATGGTTTAATAATTTAATAAGAAATATTTCAATGCTCTTTGATACAAAAAAAAAGAGATTGTTTCATGAATTCTTAAAGCAACTTTTCATTAAAAATATAAATAGTGTCATGCGAATATTTAATTGAAAATTTCAAACATAAGTTCCTCAACATCTTACGATTTTAGTTTTCCAAATCGTTTGATCTTATCTGTACTAAAGACATAAAATGTCGAAATTGCTATCTTGCTATAATTGTTGTGTTTCATAATCTAGCATGTCTTGGTGCACTTGCTTATCTGTAAATCGGGATAATTATCGGTATTGCAGCATGGAGCATGTACTTGTATGTAATTCTACCTTATTTCTTGTGGAGATATGAGATATTAGTTTTTACTTCAAGGTTAAATCTGATGAATATCTTCTCCATTCCTGCAGAAAGCCACAATTATCAATACAAAAATGAATCAAGTATTATCCCAGGATGCTTCCATTGGGAATTCGTAGTAATTAACGCTACGCGATATATTCTATATTAAAAAAATCTTCTATATACTTTATACCACAAGCAATGATAATAATGACAAAGTACTTGCATGCAGTCATTCTCTGCTTTTTTAACGACCGAGAAATGTAACAATCATGTTACATCGCCTGACATCTTACTATAAAGAAAAGAATATTGTCGACTTTATTTTTCTTCCTTCGTCAATAAACGTTACAATGCTAAGAGGTCTTGCATTAGCTTCCGTTCTGGTCGTGACAGTATAAACGTTGCTGTTCATTTGTGTTGATCATAAGCGGCAACACTTTATTCATCAATCATTAGGAAACACATTTATTCAGTAAATTGTTCATTTAATTGTAAAAATGTGTCATTCTTGACATTTCCCAGTGACAACTTACTTAATTTCGTTTCGAACTGTTATTAACAAAACAAAGTGAACAACAGACCTTCAATTGAAATACAAATTAAACATCTTTGTACGAAACGAAGCTGTTAAGTAAATAAAAAAGATATGTTATTCATACAGGCTACTGAGAAAACTTAAGCCATTTTATTCAAATATTTACACCAGTTCATAAATTTGACATTCAAGGAAACTCTTATACAATTTTATAATTAAATAAAACCATTATATTCTTTGTATATATTCACTAAGGAATGTGCTTTGAGTAACATCTGTTGTATAAAATATAGTAGAAATCTCACAACAATCGAATGAAATACTGGGAAACACTAGAAAAGCAATTATTGACTTCATAGAGAGTTAATATGAAACATTTGTCTCACTATCAAGAACATATCAATATCCGCCTGACTTGAATTGTCAGCAAAATAAATCACGACAGCCTAATAAATGCATTACAGCAGAAAATACGGCAGCTCATTCCGCATTCCGTAATACAATCCATATACATATATCACTCCGCTTCGTGTGCCACTAACCATATTACAAACCATACATATATCACCCCACTCGTGTACCATAAACAATATTAAAATTAAAAATACGTAAATTTACTATGAAGATAGCGGTGGTTTTCTAAGTTAATTTCACTCGGTGAAATAATATACATTCAGTTTAGGAAATGACGTCACAATATTATCGTTAATGTATACATACTCGTTAAGATGAAAGAAATAATCCCAACAAGTTGCACCCAAAATCTGTTGATAGATTTTAATATTAATATAATAACTGTATGGCACCTGATGGTCACAAAATGCAGTGTACCTAGTATTTCGCACGATTCCGTGCGAAATACCAAATATATCGCAAGAAAACTGCAGTGTCCGATCGATATACATGGTTTTTCGCGAAATACCTGGTATTTCGCACGAAGACTGCAGTTTCCAATCGAAATTGAACGGAAATCGGTATTGGAAATTTTATTTTAAAACGCCAATTATAGTTTTAGCCTATGAGAAACAAAAAAAAAAAGAAAATCGCTATTTAATCCATTAAGAAAGTTGTCGAAAATCGCGTGAAGTGGTATTTGGTACAGACACTTCCTCGGAATTAGATAAATACATGCCATAAAATTTTGGGGTATTAATGAACGGAGTCTTTTCGTAACTGAAAAACTATTACATCAGGGTTTTCGTTATCACAAACTGGTTAAAACCTTTACTAAATTCTATCATTGATATAAAGACTTAATTTATAAATATAATGCAACCTGTAAACATCTAATCAAGGCTGGTATTTCACATCCCTAATTTTACGGTAATGTTTTACATAAGAGTAAAAAATACTTAAACTCGCCTAACAAACTTATAAAACCTTTAAATCGTCTAATTCATAAGGGTTATAATTACGGTATTGTCGTCAAGTCATTACGTGTGGCCTTCTTTGGTATTAACATTGATTTTTTGATAGGGTCTTTACATTTTAACTAAACACATTTTAAATTTCAAAAAATCTGTATTGCATGGACACGGGTTATGTATTCCGGTATATGCACGAAATCATTATGCTAAACTCCTCACAGGAAGGGATCTTGGTGGAAGCTGTACATAAACTTAATTTGTCAGTTGGTAATGGATCTGGAGCTGCCATGTCAGTTAACTGCTAGTAGTCTTTTGTGATTTCATGTTTATGTCCGTATATTTTAATTTTTCACAATTGACTCAGTCCTGTTGCTAACTGAATTTTACTGTTGTTACTATTGTATTTGTATTTATCACATTGGCTAGGGGGAAGGTTTGGGCCCAATAAAACTAGTTTAACCTCGCCGCAGCAGGTTTGCGACTGTCCTAAGTCAGGAAATTTATTAAGCCATTGTGTGTCTTGTCTGTTTTCTAGTTAGTTTACTTTATGTTTATGGGAGTCTAGGATGATGTTTATTTCGCTGAATTTGATTACTCTTTATTAAGGGGCCGACTCGGTGTGGGGTTTCCTCACCGTTCATTGAAGATCTTATTGTGGCTTTGAGTTGTTGTTACTCCCTTTTGGTTCGTTGTCTCTTTGACATATTCCCCGTTTCCCTTCTTTTTTCCACACTTGTATGTTTTCTGACATAGAAGCGGTCGAATATGGCTGTTAAAACCTTTTGTCTATTCAAGCCATTTCAAAGTGTTTGGGAAGATGGTACTATTACAAGGACCCTGAGGTCCAATCTTTGTTGTGTATGAACTTTGTTTTTTGAAATGTGGGTTGGTTCTGAAGGTGCTTTACAAGGAATGTAACAAAAACCTTCCAAGATTGTCAAACTCTGCAAAAATCACATTGAAATAGCAAGTTCAGTGACTGAATCGTTTATCTAAAAGTATGCGAATGCAATTGATTTGATTTTGTTACGAAAGTTAATATAGCCGATGACTTGTAAAAAAAGGAGTCAGTTTGGAGAAGATTTAATGCATTTACAAAATTGGTATGCTGAAGGAAATTAATTGATGGGAAACAGGCCATAACTCTTTTACTCCGCATAGTGCCGCTTGAATTTCTTAATGTTTTGGGGTTTCTTAAAACAGCATTGTTTTCTCACAAAACAGACTAACGAAAGAGATTACATACTTCATACTATTTACTAAGTCAAGATGAGGACCAACAATAAAAGCGTTGTTTCATTGTTCTGTTTTACTTTTTATTTGTAGAGACTTTGTCTCATGTCCATTTACTCCATATCCCTTCATTGCCTAATTAGTTTTCTAATAAGCCTTTATGTTCTCGACTTAAATTTAGCTGCAAATTATAACCGTTAATTAACTTTTTTATGGTCTATGATACGACTGGAACATTACTGGTTAAATGAACTCGATAAATAACAAAATACAGAAGTTACTGTTAATAGAGTTTCTGCATATGCGCATTCCGACAACTTATACATAATGAAGGGACATGAAGTAAATGCAAATGAGACAACGTTTTTTACAAATACATAGTAATACTCTGCAATGGAACAACGCTTTTATTGTTGTTCTTCATCTTGAGGTAACCACGAAGCCTTCAACAATGAGCTTTACTCACCCTCATAGAAAGTTCAAGACGGCCCCTAGCACTGGTTTGAGGGGAATTCAATGTTAATTGTGGAGCAACGCTACATCCATACTTTTTTACCTTTTTATCCATGGATGAGGGATCGGCAACAAACATAAACTTAACTGGCAAAGTGTTCTTAAAATGGCTGTCATCTATTGCCCGACAAAAAGACAATAGAAGACGATCACAGCATATAAACAACCATAGGACACTCATCGAATGTCTCTACATTATGTCCCTTGCATGCAGATTAAATCAAAACATTTGGAAATCCATTAACCGAAATATGTATAAAGTGGAGTCCGTAGAAAGTCTCCCCGTGCTTGAGGTGTATGCTCTTATAATATTACAATTATGGCGTGTTTGTTGGTGTGAGAATGTCTCACACGTTTACTAATTCATTTATTTTTCAATTTGGCTGTTTAATATTTTCATTGTTTTACTAAAAATGTTATAATCTGTACACACGACTATATTTGCCCTTTCAACCTAAGTTACACTGCAAGGTTTGCCTACATCTATTTCGATGTGCCCCGTGTTGTCTATCGATGTTGTTTTTGTCCTTATTTATGTCTTTCGTCGGGCTACTTAATGACAAATATTTGTAGGCAGAATTGCCCGGATTTACTTTTTTCCTCATTGACCGCTCCCGATATGTGTTGCTTCAATGACATATTTTAGATGCGATCGATGTCGCTCAACATTTTTATTCTCTTCTTGTAACCCTGGTGCTTTCAGCTGGATAACCCTGAGCATCGCCCAAGTTGGCACTCCATGGCGGGTTGGGAGCAGGGGAGTGGCCTTGATATAATTTTTATCAAGAATACCGCTTAAGTGCATGCTAGGGGCTTTCTTGATCTCGCTTGAGGGGGTGAATATTGTTCACCTCTGGATGAAGACCCTCAGGCGACATCAAGATGTACACAGGAATAAAAGCCCTGCCCTTGATAAACTGGTGTTTTCTATGTATCGTGTACCTTTTTGTCACATGTACATTCACTCCATATCCTTCCTATAAAAGCTGATAGAGAACAAATTAACAATAGGATCTAAAATGGAAAGCCAAAATCTCAAAGGAGAGAGCTATGCATGAGGGAGATTCTATTTAGGCCCTGTGTAATGTCAATGTGAAAGTAAATTTGCATGAAGAGGTTTAAACAGTTTTTTCTCTTCCATGTCCATTTAAAACAAATTATTAAATAAATTATTTTTCATATTTTCCAATCGCCAATTCGCCCTAAAAGAGAAAAAATCCAATCAAAGATAAAGGACATCCGCATTGCCTCAAGATTTCCCTTTTAATCTTTATAGATATCATGTTTGATATTTAGGATCATCAACATTCTGAAAGGACATGAATGTACCTTGTGGCGTTTCATAAATCAATTAAGTTTCTGTGGACCAGAATAGGGAATCAAAATTCCTTTATGCAATAGTTTTATTTTAATATTATAAAGCAGTTGTTTACGAAGAGAAGACAAAGTGAGAAGTCTAAAGGAAACATCTACACTTTTTACCAATGCTTTTGAAGACTGTGATTTCCTGAAACCATTTTTATCTTTACACGTACATTTAGCATCTAAAAGAATACAAACAACTAAGTCTTAGAAAATTGTATAAAACTAATGGACAACTTCTTCTCCAAAAGATCTAATCTGAATGAATTTTGACGTCAGATTTACATTTTAGTTAGGAAATTAGCTATCTTTCTAGTATTTTGATCAAATTGTTTATTTAGTGTTTGCCATATTCAAATTATTTATCTTGATTTCTGCTCTTTGATAAAAATGTAACTTATAATTCTAATTCTTTAATGGGACTAAAGTAGTAAAAGTTACATAAAAAAATCGACATTAGTTTTTATACCCTGGTATCATGTTCGGAAAACATACATTACACTTAGAATATGGAGAAAATCTTGATACTTTCATCTTATAGATAAGAAAGTGAGAACCGAACGTCAATAAAAAAATCAATAATCCAAGGACAAAGGCAACATCGGAAAAACATAGAAACAGAGACACAATACGAGTATGGCACAGAAAAGAAAAACGAAGACACACACACTCACACAAAGATGAACAACACGGACCCAATAAAACCCAAGGGTGAGATCAGCTGCACCGGTAGAGTAAGCATCTACTGCTTCTTATAAGACATCTGCCGTGTTGAACATGTCAAATTTGGTAGCAAAGTCAAATCCGCGAGAGGAAACAACAATTAAGCCTTAAAAGGAAATGTCTCTTGGAAACAGACATCCCATAGCGGCCCACAACCACAAATTGGTGAAGTCGACCGTAAAACTTCTGGAGGGATGACTTCCAAGTTTTGGGTAGCTTACCCTTGTTGAACTAGCCTATTTGTGAGCAACCGGGCTCTGTCAAGGAAATCACTGTCTCGAACACAGGCTCTTGAATAGCGGATGAGCAGCGCTGTCGGAATGTTGCTACAAAGAAAAGGGAAGTTGACTATTGGAAAAGTAAAGTCATCGCGTTTGTCGTATAGTTTAGTTTGCAGTCTACCTCTGTTGTCAATTTCAAAATAAAAGGTCAAGGAATGAGGCCGATGTGGAAGTGTCTGTAGTATCCTTGATTTCGAGCTCTTTTGGATAGATCAGATGAAGAAAATCACCAAAGCGAGGGTTGTTGAGTAACAAAATATCATCTTTATAACGGAAGCTAGAATTGAAGGATTGGACCAGTTTTTTTATCTTTATTTTGAAGAAGTCCTTCGATGAACTCAGCCTCATAAGAGTGGAGAAACAGATCGGCTAAAAGAGGTGCACAGTTTGTGCCTATAGGAATTCCGGTAGTCTGCTGAAAACAACTCCTCCAAACGTGACAAATATATTGCCGATCAGAAACTCTAACATTTTAATCACTTCTTCCTCTGTATATTTTTTTTATCGATTCGGAGTACTTTTTGCACAAAGTAGACTTGTTCTCTACCTACAACAATGTACCTAGAGTTCGTTCACCGTTCTTACGTGAGATACATCTATGTATTAAACCTTTCAGCCGAGATTTTAGTTGTTCATGAGGAATAGTAGTGTAGAGTATGTAGAAGTCGAAAGTTTTAATGATGTTACAGTGTGATAATGATCTAGAATTTAAGATGTCAGGTATTCAAAATCCACATTTCATTTACACCGCTTCTTGAAACGCAAGTATCACAGTATTTTTGAAGACCCTCTTTAACAGCTGTCAAGTAGAGGTTAGCAATTTATATTTAGGTTTTGTAGGACATTTGGCAGATTCAGCGATGTATCTTTCTTTGAAAGGGCATTTATGTAATTTTAGTACCCGGTACAAAGAGGGGAGATCTGTGTCTTCATCCTTGGTGGATATTCCGACGGAAAGCAAAACAGATGCCACTGCTGGTGGACCAGAGGTCCCCGAGGGTATTCACCGCCCCAATAGTCAGACTTGTCTGACATGAAAACTTTACCTTGCATGTTATAGAAATTTACTGTTTTGATCAAAATTCTAACCACTTAAAAGTACTGAGGCTTCATTCTGTGTATGGCACTCGGTAGATGTCCTTAGTACAGGATTTGGCTTCCCGTTTCAATATTTTTGGAAATTAGTACTTCTTTTTGGATCATGGCTTTCCATGTTATTTGATTTTAATGCTGCTGATGAGGGGTTACTCCTTGAAACACGTGTACAGCATAACGAAATTTACTGTTTTCCTTTGCTACTTCGGTATTTTTTTGTATTATGGCTCTGTAATATCTCCTCCTTTGACAGAGTAGTAGCTGCGTAAGTTGGATTGGCTTTGGAATTATCAAGCTTACTTCTTTCTTTAAACAATTTATGTAATGATTTTGGCAAATAAAAATAATATTATTTGGGGTCTTATCAGCAGGAACGACGACATATTTGTCATGAATGGAGGACAAGTAACTGGCAAAATCAGCATTTTTGAAAATTTATGACGCTTTAGTTCTCATTGACCCTCGTCGCTTATTGATTTGTTTAAGAATCATTGACCTCGCAGCCTTTATCCACTCCGAACGGGAATCAAGGTATTCATCTTCAAAAATCAGCATTCAAAACTGAATGGATTTGAATGATTCATTATGCAGGATATTCAAGCAAATTCGGTTTCAAACGAAGCAAATTGTATTGATTATTTGAGTTTGTCGGATATTGAATCCGTCCATGTTATAAACACATCTGCACTGTTTTTCTCTACAATACAGGTTAGACTTATATCTTTTAATATTATTTATTCATATTATAAGAATATCTTCGTTATTAATCAACTCTTACAACATGAACAACTCCATATTATCTGCTGAAGTAAATTATGACGATAAGTTTTAATTATTCCGACCATCTGTTACTTTTGTTTTATCAATACTTGACTGTTAAGGAACTCATATTATTTTAAAAAAGGATGGGTGTTCCATGTTTAGTTTATAACTATTTTATTTATTCAATGAAATAAAAAGGATCAGACACAAGTTATTCCAACTTAGGTGGTCTTCTCCTATATACATTAAATATAACAATATTATATAGTATACGGAGCATGCGACAAGATTATATATTATGAATAAATATGCTTATAACCATAAAGGAAAAAGCAAACAGGAGTGAGTGTGAAATGCAAAGCTGAATGTTGGTACTGTGATAAAGAAATTAAGACAAAACAAATCTTTTCGAGTGTTTGATAAAACTGTATACATGTAAAAAGATTGCGCAGTTACTATCATAATTTAATCCTGATATTTTCGAAAAGTCTTTCACGTATATCAGAATATTGTTTACAAACGAAAAAATAGTGATAAGCATCTTCTATTTGAGCACCACAAATACAACTTGGACTTGGTACTATATTTACTCTAAAAACGTCGTAATTTAAGAATGATGCTGCCCTGCGAATTTGAGTTAATGTAATATTAAGTTTTCTTGGGCCATAATAAAAATGTTTTGGTACCACACAATTTTCTTGCGATTTATTTCGAATTAACTTTTTAAACTTAGAAACTGAGTCAACATTACGAACTATTAACTCAAGTTTGTTCCATTCTTTATCGGTAGATGGAAAAAACGACGAAGGAGTTAAAGAGAGCCGACAAAATGGAATTATCAAATCTTCACCATTGCGTAATGGATAGGAAGTAGTACATGCTTGGTGGAACAAGGACATTTAAATATCTAGGTGCATTTCCATTTTTGGTATTGTAAAAACGTTGGAGCTTTCTTCTATATCTTCTTTGTGATAAGGTTTCCCATCCAGTTTCAGCATTCAGCATTCAGATTTTGTAAAAATAGGTAATCCCGTGATAATTCTTCCAGCTTCAAGTTGAAGTTTTTCTAATTTATTAGAATAAGAAATTCCACAACTGGCCCAAATTTCACACGCATATTCAAAAAGTGGGCGTATATAGACAAGGTACATTTTTTCTAAGTTGTTTCTGCTTAAGCCAAATTTCAATATCCGCAAAACGCCTAAATGTTTTGAGATATTTTTAATCATAATCTCAATATGTTCATTCCACTTGCCGTCATTTGAAAAGGTAACACCGAGATGCTTATGGTTAGAAGTTACTGGAATCATTTTATTGTTAAAAACAAAATTTAAATCATCTGCAACACAATTGTTGGAGAAAATCATTATTTCCGTTTTTCCAGGATTGAAAGTCATCAGCCATTTTTGTGACCAGTCATTCAGTTTATTCAAGTCATGGTTTATAACAATTTTAATTTTATCAATATTTGCACTAGAGTATCCTAAGGATGTATCGTCTGCAAATAATCTACTTACTGAAAGAAGCTCATTTTCAATATCATTTATATAAATCAAAAAACAAAAGAGGACCTAATACAGAACCTTGTGGTACCCCAGCTTGGACAGTTCTCAAATCTGAAGACGATCCTCGATTTAACACTCTTTGTTTTCTTTCATGCAGATAATTTTGAAACCAGTTCAATATATTACTCCTTATCCCGTACGCGTACATTTTATGCAGTAAACCTTTGTGCCAAACTTCGTCAAAAACTTTTGAAAAATCACAGAAAACAAAACAGCTCATTTCCTTTTTTTCCCAAAGAGTTCAATATTGAATTATAAAGTTCAAGTAACTGATGAACAGTAGAATGTTGATATTTATATATTAATTTATTACTAATAAGGTGGATTTAAATATGCTTGTAAATAACTCTTTCCATTATTTTTCCTACACAACTAATAAGAGAAAAAGGACGATAATTCGAGGGAAGTGAAGCATCATCCTTCTTGAAAATAGCAATAACGTTCGCCAACTTCCAAGAGGATGGGTATTTATTTTGCTGAAGAGATTTATTAAAGATTATTTGAAGAGGTGTTCCATGTAACACTTGTGTCGCCTGTCGACGGACCAACTTTTGACTCAGTAAACTTCTAACATGTTCATGTTAAATGAAAATTATAAATGTAAGAGGCATAACTTGATCACGTGAAGGGGATACAATATTTGTATCCCAAATGTTTATTTAGAACCTTTATTCAGATTGTCAAAAGAGGGAACGTCTAAAATCAATAAATTAAAAATTTCAAGTATAGTGTGCATTAACAGATCAGGTTAATAACTTATCCTTAAAGTTAAGTTGAAATCTGACAAACAGTTTTGAAGCATTAACAAAACGAGTTAACAAATGAGCTTTTTGGGGCTAAGTGAACCTCAACAGTCTAAAAAATTAAAATCGTACAAGTAAGTATCAGGTCCACAACTAGATAATGTGTTTTCGTTGTCTTGTGTCTTTCAGGTGAGTGTTTTTGTGCAGTGTCCTTGACATTGTGAATTGTGGCAGGTAATTTAATTTTCAGCCATTGTAGGTGTTTACTATTTAAAATAAACATTTGACGAATTAAAAAAATCAACTCAATATAGAAAAGAATGGAAACGGGGAATGTGTAAAAGAGACAACGACTCAAAGGGGAGTAATGACAACTCAAACAGCCATAAGATCTGAAATGAACGGTGAGGAAACCCCACACCCAACAGCAGGTCGGAGTCGGCCCCTAAATAAAGAGTAATCAATCACCATCCTAGACTCCTATAGACATTAAGTAAACTACGTAGAAAACAGACAAGACACACAAAGGCTTATTTTCTGACTTCGGACAGGCGCAAACCTGCCGCGGCAGGGTTAAACAAGTTTTATTGGGCCCAAACCTTCCTACGACTGTTTCAAAGGGTAAGCAAATAAATCGTATATTTTTAGGCAATTTTATATTACAATCATGATAACTATAAACGCGTTGTTTTACACTGTTTAGATAAACATTTGTGGGATGGCGACAGTCCCAAACAAATAGAAATCATAACACGAATGTCATGACTTGACAAATGAAAATCAAGATAAAATTAACCAAATCACAGAAATAAAGGGGGTAATATGATCATCTTGAATCAAGTGCTTTGAAACAATAAAATTCCCGTGGGTCACTATATGTAGATACATTGATACAAACAATATTGTAAATACATACCTAGATGCGAGTCATATCCCCAAACTTTGTCTTGTGTATTTGCTGCAAAAAGAAGTAAAAAGAATATTACAAGCTACTTATAAATAAAAAGTCTACTTCTTGACAAAAGTTAGCAACGCTACGATTCGGTATCTTAATGGACTTAATATCTTAATATCATAAAAACCATCTCATATTATCAATAAATGAATTTTCAAAATTTACAAATATATTATTATAATATTATAAAAACCTGATAAGTGATAAAATTGTTAAATTAAACGAACAAAATAAAAATTTTCTGTATAAAACCCTAAAAATGAATAATGAAAAAACAGATTATTCATCTCATCCCAATAAGGAAAACAGAAAACTTATAACAAAATTTAGAGTTAGTGACCATGAGTTGTTAATAGAAACTGGTAGATACTATAAGATACCCAGAGAGGAAAGACTTTGTAAAACATGTAAAGTCTTGGACAATGAGGAACATTTCTTCTTTAATTGTGCAATTAATCAATCTTGTAGAAAGCAACTTTTAGAATATTATATGAGAACTCAGCAGAATTTTAATTCCCTGAATCAGTTAAAAAAGTTGACTATTATACTAAATCCGTCAATCTCTGAACAAATTAAAACAGTCGTTTCTTTTTTACAACAGTCATTAGAACTGAGGAGAGGAGACAAATAACTGTTTTATATTGGAAACATTAATTCTTTTATGTTTTGTTCTTATAAAGTGATGTACTACAACCCAAATGGGTTATAAGTATTTGAAAAAAGTTATTTAACGGATTGTAAAATGTCAAGAAAATAGGGACTCACTTATCTTACTTAGGGACTGACCATTTAACCTGCAGGGGGGGGGGGGGGGT
>MJUU01034242.1:0-15460 GCA_002080025.1 Modiolus philippinarum
TGGCCCCGAAAAGTTAAAAAAGTGAATAAAGCAATGGAAACAAACCACATCCAATAACCCAAATATCAAGAAACTAAAATTTTATAGGAAGACAAGGACAAGCCAATGACCAACATATTCCTGACTTGGGACAGGCGCAAAAATTGCTGTGGGGTTAACAGGGTTCTCCATAGATGCCCAGTTATAGCCGGTTGTTTTACAGTGCTGACTTTTCCAGTGTAAGTTAAAGCACGCCGTTAAACTCGTTTTCTTGGATCCAAACCCTTTCCCTATGTGAGGTGAATGGCTAAAAATAAATACACAAAAAGACTCACAGTAAAAATCAAACTAGAAAAAAGTCCAACTTGTCACGCCGAGTACCCTTACAATGAAGTATATAAAACATGAAGACAATACACACAGGTACTGTCCGGACAAATGCTCGCAGTTACTGACAGCTAGCTAAGGACATAATTTCTGTTGACTATGATATCAAGCCTTCTTACATATGAAATTTCAATTGAAATACTTCTAAATAGATTTGGTATTAAAACATCATCAATTATGAAAAAAGAACATGATATTGTGCAATGCCAAATACTGCCAATATGAAAAATTGTTTAAATTTAGTTATGGTGCAAAGCATTTAGGAGATTATCAATATTTTTGCCAACAAAAACCAGAAGTAAAGATTTAACAACAATGCTGTATTTATATCCTTTATGAATGAGTTTGTTCAACGGATTAATAAGTTAACCTGGATATCGGATGTTGTCTCCTTGGTATTTACCCCATTTCCTTTCTTTTTCATATTGATTTTAAACACTTTTAATTTCTATTTCGGTTATATTGTTTCACTTGTTGGTTATTTGTACCACTTATTAATTATCATAAGCGAAGTTTAAAGAACAAAGCACAACAAAACAAAACAAATTAAAAAAAAAAGAAAAGAAATAGATGTGTTTGATTTGATCTTATGAAAAGTTTTTTTGACAAATTTTTATGACTTGTCAATTTTCATTTCAAATATAAATGCTGATTGCATAGTGCGTGAAGAAGCACGTTCAGAGTCTTTTTTAAATTGCAGCCTATACCTATACTACAAAGTTTCTAACGATGCCATGAATGCACGTAACACCATCGCAATTTTACCTCTTACCTTTTATTTGTCTTTTTTGTACTTTCATTGAAATACGAAGTCAAAGTAGTGTAATCCCTAGTTTATTTAACTCTTTTTGCATTGACCCTCAATAGGATAGGTTTATACATGTTTATTTAGCACGGGAAATTAATACCAGAAAAGAACAAAATGTAATTATTGGATGATTTAGCAATTTCTTTTACTTGAAAGTTTAAGAGATTAGAAGTTTAATTTTTTTTTATTTGAAGCAGATAATTATTTTCAAAGTTATGTTCATCGAATTTGAACATTTTTATGTTTGATAATTTTTTTCATATAAAGCATGTTCCCAAACGGACACTTTTATAGTTTTAAGGGCAGAAATTAGGATACCTATAGCCACCTTCATTATCTATAACTGCAAATCATATTAAACATAGATCAAAAGTGACATCAATGACTTCTAAAGTTTAAAGGAGTTTAACAATGCCGTCACCATAATATCATTGACAGATATGACGTGGTAGTGTCCCTAATAAAAGTGGATACTTTCAGCTAGATTCACGTCTTCCCGGATTTGACTAACTATTTGGACACTTTCCTAGATTGACCCACTTACAGTGTGACGGGTGTTGATAACAGAGCAGGACATGCTAACCCTTGGAACACCTGATGTCACTCTCAGTTTCACTGGAGTTCACACTGTGAGTGTCTTAGTTTTAATTGTTATGATTTCTATTTCTGTGCATTATATCTGTCTAACGTCATTGTTTGCTGTGTCTAGCACCATTGTTTTCTGTGTCTAACGTCATTTTTTTCTGTGTCCTCTTCTTGGCAGTGTCGACTAAGTTTTCTTACATTCGACTTGATGAGTGCCCTTTGTTTGTCTATATGTTTTAGTTGTCCACTATTTTAAGACACTAGTGCTTTTGTCGGGCAAAGGATGACAGTGATTGTAAGAGCACTTTGCCAGTTTAATTGATGTTTGTTGACAATCCCGCACCCATGACCATGAAAGACCTGGATGTAGCGTTGCTCGACAATTAGCAAAGAATTCCGCTTAAACTGGTGCTAGGGGCCGTCTTGAACTTACTATGAGGTATGAGCAAAACTCATTGTTGAAGGCCTCATGGTGACTTCAAGATGAAGAACAACAATAAAAGCGTTGTTCCTTTGCTTGTTTTTTACCATGTATTTGTAGAGACTTTGTCTCATGTGCATTTACTCCATATCCTTTTATTCATCATGTAATGGACCTAAAATGTCAACAATAAACAATGAAAGGATATGAAGAAAATGCAAATGAGACAAAGTCATTACAAACACATGGTGAAGCAGAGCAATGGAACAACGCTTTTATTGTCACCATGAGGCCTTCAACAATGATTTTTGTTCATACTTTATAAGTACTTTCAAGACGGTCCTTAGCAGAGGTTTGAGCGAAATTCATTGCTAGATGTCGCACAAAGTTAAATCCATGTATCTTCCTTCTGCTCATGGATGCGGGATTGCTAAAAAATAAAAATAACTAGCAAAGTGTTCTTTCAAATGCTGTCATTCATTACCCAAAGATACCTGCAGAAGACAATCATAACATATAAACAACCACAGCTCATTATCGAGTGAATAAGAGGAAAAGGACAAGTACACCATCAACTAAAATATATAAAGAGCACATATCTTTTCAACAGTAACAAAAACAAACGTTGTGATATTTCTTGGTATCTCCTGTTATAAAGAAATATCTTTCTGAATAAACATTTTGCATGTTTTATATAAACTACAGTTTTAAGTATGTTAGCTGGTCATGTTTGTGTATTTCTGTCAGATTTTCGGACTTCTCTGGTTTTATCTATTTAAACAATTTCATTTTATACATCTTTTGGAGCATTCTGACAAAATTTTATTCAATTGGTGTTATTTTGTCACATTCATTATTGGATAAACATTCCTCATGTGTAACCTATGAAAAATGCAGAGGAGTTCAGTTTCCCGCCATTTTTTCAAACACTTGAATCTCAAAAATTACATCAGTAACCTATCAAATGGTAAAAATAATCATGTTGCTCATGCGACAGATAGGATTCACGCTTGATCCCGATTATTATCTTGTATTTCCATATTGTGCACTCCAAATCAAAGTGTGGCTTTAAATTTTGATTTTTTTTAACTGCAACAACTGCAACAATGCATAAAACAATGTTTTTTTCTTCAAATATGGTTTTCTTATCTTCATTTTCACCTACCTCCAGCTAAAATATTAGTGATACAATAAGGAAAACCGATTTTGCGTCTGCATTGTAAATTATTGTTTGATCAACATAAAATATTAAGAAAAGAAATGCGTTGATAAATCTGCATCGAAAAGGTTTTTTTTTTCATATAAATTGAAAAGGAGCAAAATAAAATCAATCACTAAAGGTTATCCCGTTACAACCTCTTATCCTTTCCTTTTAGGGTGTAAATTTGGCCAAGAGCACATCTAATAAAACATTGTTCGCGCTCTCGGTGTCATAAATTGTCATAACCGCAACAGACAAAAAAGCAAAAAAGTGTCAAGGAAAGTATAGATTATTACATGTCTATTCCGGTATCTGCCCTGATATCAGTCCGAGACGTGACATCTGCCCGACGCAGTAGCGGAGGGCAAATATCGATCAAAGAGGACTGATATCAGGGCAGATACCGGAATAGACATGTAATAAATATGCGTCCTTTTCCATATTCCCGGTATCATCCCGAGACTGTCATATCGGCCCGAGGCATCAGGCGAGGGCCAATATGGGTCGAGGGATTGTACAAGGCCAGATAAGGCAAAGGACATGTTATAATCTGTTTTATCAATGTACCATTTATGAATGATAAAAATACCTAAATTGCATGTTTAATAACGAGCTTGTATAACATTTTTCATGTTTGACACTGTCTTAAATTAATCAAATATAAGCATTTCTATTATCTGAACCAAGTTTTTTTTAAATTTTAGCCTAATTCTCTATTTGAATCTGTTAACAAACGTAAACGCATGCTTGGTTTATAATAAACGTTACACTACTTTGACGTCATCAAAAACAGGTTATTTGCCCGGGGCAGTGATATGGATGGACAAACATTACTGACAGTTATTGCATATGCAAAAGTCTATGTATTAAGCCTAAATATGTGATAAACTATGTTTCGTCTGACAAGAAATTAAATTTTTGTATTATTTTCCCCATATTTAGTTCTATGAATACAGTCATTGACATTATTTCCAGTTTATCATGTATATTTCTCAAACTGATATAGTTAAATATCATAAAGTAAAGTTAGAGGTTGACCGAAAACGTTAGAATGTATCGAGATTTTAGAAATTATCGTAATAATCTGAAAAGCGGTATTAAAGGTTGTTGTTCTAATGATTTACTCAATATAATTATATTAGTGTGATCTCCATAGTCTCCATTCTCAAAATATGACGCCATTTTCTTAATACCATGGTTGTTATATGTATTTATTTAAATAAGTGCTGAATGAAATACTTAATATAAAAATGTCAAAAAACCGATATATTAAGTCATTTCAGTTATACAAGTTCAAAGAAACACTTTTTCAAAAACCATTCAGGTACTAAATTTATCAACATCCCGTAGCACTATTTGTAGAAAATGACACAAGACATGTGCATCAATGACCAATTAGTAACTGAAAACAATTAATTAAACAATATTAGTTATCGTTTATTTAACACATTGGTTAGGAGGTTAAAATTTGCTTAAACCCAAGAATACACGCACACAAAAAAAAAAAAAAAAAAAAAAANGACAATAAAAGTCCGAAACGGTCTTACCAAAAAACTTTCCAAAAGCCATAATTAAGGCGGTTCATCAAGCTTGTCTAACATAAAAGTCCCTAGCACCCATTTGATAGAACACCAGACCACACAAAAAAACTAAAGCGTATTATGTGAAAAAGTAAAGAGACAATGACTATTAGATATATATATAACTCAAATTTCTAGGTAGTTGTTTCAATTCTTGTAATCGCTTCATATCGTTTCACATTAGTAAAAGTGTAAAGTGTAATACTCCATACGATTCTACTATTGAATACCTAAATACATACACATGAATTTTGTTATTTTATGTCATTGTGATCACACAATATTAAATAACTTTTTCTAGTGAAAAAGTTAGCATGTAATTACATTTGCTTTTAAAAATTAAAAAGTGTAGGTTAAAAGGTAAAAATATGTCGAAAACAAATAATAATGATAAAACACCATAAAAAGCTTAAAAAGTAAAAAGAAGGTACCAAACGTTTCGGTCACTAAGACCTTCATCAGTGGTATAGAGATACAAGGAAAGTAAAGAGTAGACGTGTCCAACACCAATGGCAGATAAACTACTCAGTAAATTTGCTTTTGTTGTAATACATAATTCTCATGATTCATTGTATATCTAGACGACAGGTTAGACCTAATGCCTGTGCATAGAGCATATTTGACATGAAAATTGTTTGTAACATTTCTGTCCTCATAAATAATTTGGATATAATGCAAAGAAAAGAAAATGTCATTTCCGATGTATACATGAAAAAGGGTTTATAAGCCTTGTCATGTGACACCGGCTTACCCCTTCCCCCATTCAAAGTAAAAATCTTTCCCTCAAGATGTCATTAATTGATGTCCAATAAATTGTTTAAAACGTTAAAAAAATTAAATTCAGGTCACATGAATGCAAAATTGAACGAAGTTTTAAAGAGCAAGGAATCATTATGATAACGACTAAATTAAAATAAGTCAATTTTTCAAGTCTATGATATTATCCCGACACTAAATATATGTTTCCAAAAGTATCTAATGTAACCCTTGTTTAAACAGTTCCATCCATTCGATTGCTTCTTGTCTATCTCTTGTTTTAAACATAAAATGTCTTTTTTCTGTGCAAATCCGTAAGCAGTTATATCCTGAAAATAAATATTGTAATAGGAAATAGATAATAAATTTTTTGGTACAATATTAATATCTCTGAAAATCCAAACCCTTGAAACACACACATACATATACTTGAAATCAAGTTTGTAATTAACAATGAAATTATATGGAGTAAATGCACATGAGACACGGTCTCTACAAATACACGATTGTTGTTCTTCATCTTGAAGTTCCCATGAGGCCTTAAACAGTGAGCTATGCTAATACCTCATAGTAATTTCAAGACCGTCCCTAGCACCGATTGGGGCGGAATTATTGCTAAATGACAAGCAACGCTATATCAATTTATTTTTCTTTTGTTCATAGTTGTTGGGTTATTGAAAAGCATAAAATTAACTAGCTGAGAGTTCTCAAAGCCGCTGTTATCCATTTCCCGACATAAAGACCCCAAAAAGACAATAACATTATATAAACAAAAACAGGACACTCATCCAGTCATTTGCAAGAAAACTTGGCATTATAAAACAAAAGATTTGGGAAATGTCAGAACAAGATTTGGATATTGCAAAAAAAAATTCAATACCAAAATTTAAAAGTGTGATAGTTTATCCATAGGAGATATTCTCTCAATATCAAGTATACCATTACTGATATATAAGAGGGCATTCATCTCTTTCAAGGAAATCTTTTTACGGACTCCATATTGCAAGAGTCACAAAATTTTATAATATTAAAGGAGTTTTTTAAATAGCCTAAATTTTGCAGATTTTTTCGTATTATTGATCCCAATGTTTTGATAGAAGCAGATTTGACGAGTTTTGTTTCTTCGAAATGGACTTATATACACTATTTAAGTTTATAAAATTAAAGTTTAAGATTTGAAAATGCATTACAGTTATTAATTGTCAATTCGAACTTTATGACTTAAATTCCGTAGAGCGATGTTTTCTATAATATCACACCCTAACTCGTTATGTCTTCAACAGGATATGTTGAAATAGGCTTTTTATCAAGAAATAAATTAATGTTTATACAATAATTGTCACATATTCTTCACCATTACAGGTCTAAGTGTTCAAGGAAGAACAAGGTTGCTAGTGCAAAGACACAATGCAAACTAATTTATTAGTATGCATTGTCTTTAGCAGTGGCCGATGCCGTTGCTGGTGGACCAGAGGTCCCCGAGGGTATTCACAAGCCCAATAGTCAGAACATTTACCTTGCGTTTTACAGAAATAGACATTTTTGATCAAAATCCTGTCCACTGAGGCTTCATTCCATGTATGGTACTCGGTAGATGTCCTTGGTACTGGATTTGACTTCTTATTTTGACATTTTTGGAAATGAGTACTTCTTTTGGGACTACTTTTGGATTATGGCTTTTAAAACTATTTTATTTTAATGCTGCTGATGAGAGGTTACTCCTTGAAAAACGTTTACAACAGAACGACATTTACTGTTTTTTATGCAACTTGGTTTTTTTTGTATTTTGAACCATTAGACCGATGCTAATGCTGGTAGACCAGAGGTCCTAAAGGGTATCCACCAGCCCAATCAATATTCAGACTTGTCCGACATGAAAATTTTACCTTGCCTGTTATATAAGTTTTCAGTTTCTATCAAAATTCAAACCACTTAAAAGTACTGAGGCTTCATTCCGTGTATGGCACTCGGAAGATGTCCTTGGTACTGAATTTGGCTTCCTCTTTCGACATTCTTGGAAATGAGTACTTCATTTTGGACTACTTTTGGATTATGGCTTTCTATAATATTTGCGTTTAATGCTGGTGATGAGAGGTGACTCCTTGAAACACGTGTACAGCATAACGGAATTTATTGTTTTTTTATGCAACTTAGGAATGTTAAGTATTATTGTATGGTCAGTTTATGTTTTTTATAGACTACAACATTTGGCGATTTAGTTATTTTTCTTCATACATTCGTAAAATAAACACACGTATTTGCAGATACCTATTCGAGCGTTGCCAGTAAAGGTCGTGGAAAAGCAAGAATGAAACTAATAAACTGTTGAAACAGAATATGTCTTTCCTTCCCCATGCATCGCTTGAATCTCCACATTGATCTATAGCAGCAGCTATTATATCGAAATTTACATCTAAAACTGTGTGCACTATCTGCTTGCTTAAATTTTGAAGTGATCGTTCATGCAGAAATGAAGGGTACGGGCCCCAATTTGGATGTTTAATAAGTAAGCAACTCCATGTTCAAAATCCAAGATGAACGAGAATAATCAATACAATATTTCAAAGTCAGTGGAGCGTAACTGCAGGTGCAATGACATAAAAAGCCACTGCAACTGGTCTGAAATATCAATGCAGCTCCATATCATATTTATCAATAGGCTACCATGACTGGTAAATGTAAAAACAGGCGCAAGATAAAACTTGAACATTTGATAAACAGTGCAAATCTTGTACATGGTAGCAGGCCATTGAAGCTCATCAGTACTGATGCTACTGCAACAGTATGCAGAATATAAATGGTCTACCGTAATCACTTAATCGATGAAAAACCGATACAAGATAAAACATTTGAAAATATGAAACATTTGAAAGATAAAATGTATGAATGTTGGAAAAAGGCATAAAAAGTTACTTTAACTGATTTGTACTGATTCAAATTTAACTGCATACAAAACAACAATTGGGTACCATGACTTATTGAATTAAACAAACGCAAATTTAAACTTAAACCTTTAATGAACAATGCACACTTTCAGTAAGTTAAGCGTAACTACGTGGACAAGGTTATAAAAACCCCAGTACTAATGTTTATGCAACTCAACTAATACTAAATATCAATGAGCTACCATGACTACCATGACTACTTAATTTTATACAGACCTCATTTGAAAAATATTTGATGAACAGTGCAAAATTTAAAAGGCAATGGGTCGGGACTGCGGAGGCATTACCATACGACAACACTGAAACTTATCTGCAATGATGCTAATGCAAGGCATACAATATATCAATGGGCTTCCAGGACTACTTGACGTTAAACAGACGCAAGATAACACTTAAATATTTGATAATAGTACTTAATTTCAAAGTCAGTGGAGCGTGACTGATAGGGCAAAGACATAAAATGTCCATAAAAGTGATCGGTACTGATGCTAACTCAACAGCAAAACAAATATCAATACGCTACAATGTTAGACAGATGCAAGATGCAACTAAAACAATTGTGTGCGCTGCCGCCGTCGCCAACACCGTTGCTGCCAAAATCGCTATAGCCAAGTCTGGCCTTTTCGATTTTTATCGAATGTGCGACAAAAATGAAGCTTTATTATCTTGTTTTCTCAATTTGGTAATTCTTCGCTCTTTTTTAGTTATAGAATGTAACAGTTGCTCTTATTTGTAGTGCAATATTGTTATATTGACGTCGTTTTTTAAAAAAACAAAATGACCGGAGCAATTTAATGCATGATGTGGTTCATCATTTATAGAATTTTTATTCTTATTTAAGAATAAATCCATGTATTTTTAAACAAAAGTTACAGTCTGATATCCGCAGTATGCAAGATTCAAAATGGCAAAGAATCAAACATGCAACGTAGAAAAGCAGAACTGCAGTTGAGGGAAAATAGGAAGTTTACGTTAATGGTTGAGGAGAGGACAATTATAAACTTCTGCGTAGATATAGAACAGACATCGAAAGACACATATTCATTTTTCAAACTGTCAGAAAAGTGAGCCGTTCGCTAGTGTTCGAGTGGTATATAAGATTTTGCGATGAAAGAAACAGATTACAAAATGCTTACCCATAAACCGGTTTAACCCTACCACTGGCTTTTGCTGGTGCCGGTACCAAGTCCGGCTATCCCGAGTTCCTATCGTTATTTATGTTTGTCTCTTGTTTTAATTATTGTTTTTCTGGTGCAGTTTGCTTGTGGATTGTGGCATGTGATTGTAGTTCCTGGCCATTGTAGGAGTTTGCTGTTTTCCTGTTTTTGTAACTTGAAAAAGTACATCAATAAAAAAAAAATATCGAAGTTTGATTTCCTTGGTAATGAGTGTTGTTTTTTACTATTCTTGGATAATGTATTTCCATATTATTTTATATATTACTACTGAGAGGTTACTCCTTGAAACACATGTACAGCATAACAAAATTTACTGTTTATTATGCAACTTAGACATTTTTGTATTTACAAATGCAGTTAGGGACTTTATTGACAGCGACTGGCAATTGACTGTACGCGAAATATTCGATGTAACATTTCAGATACCAATGCACATGACATTTCATCATCGAAAACCGATTTTATCTGGAAACTTGCAAAATCTAAATTTAACAAAATTTTGTAAGGAGTATATCAGTAGTAGAGGATGCACGAGATGAGTCGTATTTGTCGAGCAGCAAGAGGAACAACGGATGTCCGGTGACGTCATAGTCACGTGACCGGAAATGACGTCTACCGGATATCAATCCGTGGTGACATTAAGTGAATTTGTGAATGTTTCAACGTTCTATCTTTTATCGTTTAAAAGACAGGGGTACCCGAAAATTCGGGAATGGCCCAAAATACATTTTTTTCTTAGTTAAGTTATATAGACATGTTACATATGTATTCAGGGTAACTTTGACCTTCCTAATCGAATGGTGACATTTATAATGCTCTATCTCTTATAGTATGGGTGCTAAGAGGGGTCCAAAGTTTTGACATGGGGGTAAGTAAATTCTAGTATATAAAGGGGCACTCTGCGTTTTTCAAGGCTTTTGACTCCTCCTGGGCTTCTTGTTCTTGCAATGATTTATTGTACATTAATGCCTTTCTAAGTTTTGCAGTGTATGATTGTTATATCGTCTCATGCAAAGTTTCACCACATTTTTTCGGCCTGCGTCGTTTTCATGTATGATACGTATTAACGCATTATCTCTTAATATTGAGTTAAACGGCTTACGGACTTTAATTACTGGTCTCTCCTCCTAATTGCTTTGGAGTTTTGTTGTCATTTTTATTAATTATTTTATTTTCTAGGTGTGGTAAAGTCTTGTATTTATAAAGATATCAAGGAAGCTGTATTTTTTGTCCTCATACTTTGTTCAAACTATTCAATTGGTTTAAAAAAAACATTTAATTATTTTGATATTACCATCAAAGAAATCAAAATAAAATCATATAAATACTACCATAATAAGAATATTGATAAAATTAACTTGCATGAACTTTTTCAAAATTCAATATTAATCCATGGGGCAATATAAATAAGGGAGCACTTGACCTATGTGGCATTTATCCTCTGGGGCAGTTTTCCTAGGGATAATTGTCAGTTGACAATTGTCTTGAGCATTTGTCCTGCACCAAATGAAGGACATGAGAGAAACGTGGACTAGGTATAGAAGGACTTTATACCGGCATTAGTTTGAAAAAATGGTATGTTTGAATCGATTTATGGATATCCAAACATCCCTTTTAAAGTGTTTATGTATGAAACAAATGATAAAAATTTCAAATTATGCGATCTGAATGTTTTTTCGACTGTTGTCACCATTTAAAGAATAATAAAAAGATATTGTGTAATTTTTTACTAAACCATTCAAACAAATACTGCAAAAAAGAAAAAAAAAACGTAGGTGTCCGATTACTATATAATTAAACCGAAAGTTCATAATGTATAAAAATAATAATTTAACAAACCTCTTAAAATTTCTTAGCACCATAATCTTTCATTCCGAATACTTAGAACATATAAATGTTGACCGAAAAAATAATTGTTGGTGTATCTTTTGAAATTTCAAGGCAAGATTTAATGCAAGACCTTCGACAGAAACAAATAGATTTTTCTGCAAATTAAAAAAAAAGACACTCGTCATGGCTGTAAAATCGCGCCTTTTTTGTACGTTATCCAAGTGGAACCAATGGCCTGTGCTATCAGAGCAGATAAGGATATTGAAGGTATAAAATTACCAGGAACAATAGGACAAATTGAAACAAAACTAAGTCTATTTGCTGATGACACTCAGCTCCTAAACAAAAACGAAAACTCCGTTGAAAGGTCTTTTCAAATTTTAAGCATTTATGTATCAGCTTCGGGGGCAAAAATTCATTACGACAAGACAAAAGGTTTATTTATAGGTAGATTAAAAGGGAAAAGATCGAAATTTACAAAAATAAAATGGGTAAAAACCAGTGTAAAAACATTGGGGGTACACCATGGGTACGAAATTGATGAAAACATTATTTGGAAGGCAAAGATCGAAAAAATCAAGAGCTGTCTTCAAGTCTGGAAAACGGGAAACTTGTCATTTAAAGGTAAAATCTTAATGATTAAAAGTCTCGTCATTTCCGTAATAGATAACTAAATACCGAAGTAACTGTGAATTTTGATTCTGCATATGCGCATTTCGACAACTTATGTCTCATCAGTGCAGATAAAATCTAAATGTTTGGAAGACCATTAAGTCAAAGATGTTTAAAAACTGATAGACAACAAATAATCAAATATGATCTTAATAGAAAGCCAAAATCAGGTAAGGACAGAGCTTTGCATGAGGGAGATACTCCTTAGTTTCAACAAAATTTACAAAAGTTAGATAGTGTAAGGTTCCAAATATAATCGGCTTTCGGGTCAGCACCGCTGATAGGTTATGATAATTTCATAATAGGTTATGAAATTGACATGAGCGGTATTCCAGATATATTTTTAAATGAAATCAACAAATTAGTTTGGGCATATATTTGGGATGACAAAATTAGCCAGTTAGAGATGAATGTATGTTGTTTTGATAAAACGGAGGGTGGTATGAATATGATCAATATTTCTTCGTTCGTAAAAAGTAGAAAAATAAAACTCGTCTATAAAATTATACATTCCGATTAGGACGCCTGGAATGCGTTGGGTAAAATGTGGTTAAAACAGCTGGACATATTAACTGGGGAAGAGTATTTTCTTTGTTTGTGTTCTGATTTGAAATGTATTAACTTGGGTGACATGCCAAAATATTATCAAGACGCCTTGTACGCCTTTTCTGAGTTTAGATCCAAATTCAAACCGAAAACAAAAAAAAAGACACTCCAACCGACATCATGCTGCAGCCAAACTTCACAGAATTGCAATAAGAAATTCAACTGCTCGGATTTCAATGTCTCAAAACTTTTCCGAATAGTCCTGGAGTTTGCCATTTTTCCCATCATTAGGTCATTTCTCCTTGGAGATTCGATGATTTTACAGAACTGAGACAGGAAGTTTGAAATATCATTTTTCATATAATGCCAGCGATGTTTGAACACAATTTCTGATGATTAAGCGACACAAAAATGCATGGAGTTAAATGATGACTTCACAGGAAGGTTAACAATGGTACCTGTTACGACGGAAAACGTTAACATTTTAACATTTAGTGCTCGGGGTGTAAAATGTATAGTGATTTGTATTTATAAAAATTACAATTTAGTGTTCAAGGTTTTTGACGTTTTTTTTGCATATTTATACAGTAGAATTTGTGATAATTGAAAATTGAATATCAAAGATTTTCCAACATTGCTTGTTAGTTTTTATTTACATTCTCTACGAACTTTACAGACACCCTTCGAATTTACAATAAAATTATTGAATTTACATTCAGTCTTTGCTCCATATAAAATATTTTGAAAGTTACAACTACCCTCTTCAAAAGAGATCATAATGAGTCATTACGTTTTGAACTTTACATGTATTAGCCGGTAGATTTGAAATGGCCGAGACGTCTTCACAAGAATACACCTACAATGACGTAGATCGGCGGTGTCATTTCTAAATTGGTTAATCGGAATAGAGAAACATACAAACAAAATTTCAGGAACATTAAACGTTTTGATATTGTAATGCCTGAACAAATGCATTATTGAATTTACGTTGTATGTGTGTGTGTTTGTGTGTTCGTGTGTTTGTGTTAACATCGTTTCATATAATATCTGCGAGATTAAACTGTTCCATACACTGGGAATTGGTGTCCAGCAATTTTTATATTCCTAGTGGTTACATTTTTTGTTTTTTTCTTGCAATAGTGAACGTTTAATCTACGCAAGTGTTTCATCAAAATTTTTAATGATTTTGTTACAATCTTGCAGAAACACAGGTCTTTACGGGACCTACCGAATTTGACACCACACGTTATTACATTTTCGATTGTAATGGTGCCATGAGGAACACAAAGCATGATTGCTGTTTTAGAGCACCTCATGATACCCCTGTTTTTGTTTTAATTTGTACTTCCTGTAATTTATTTTTTAAGGCGTCATTAATTCTGTTTCAATGTATTGTCGTTGTTTTCCGTGTTGGTTTTGCTTGTTTGTGTCAGTACTGCTAAGTGTTACACTTTTGTTTTTTTTTTATTTTCACTTCAAACATGGTGCTTTTATAATCGTTTAGAATTGGTATCTTTATAATGCGTTTGTAAAGCATACATTCCAGTCTTTTTTCTATTGAAGTGAGAGTGTAAATATTACATACCATTCATTTCAATTAAATCTGCTCTCTGTATCTCAGCAAATGATAAAGAACTGGTAGTTCTATTTTTGTTCGGGCCCCAGAAAAGGTTCCAACTATCTCTGCTACTGCTTCTTTCAGACTTCTTCGCGGACAGATACACTCCATGGTTCCATCCTCTTGTTGTTTGTTTCAGGAGTATTGCTTGCAAAAAAAGGGAAATAAATAAATAAAAACAACCCCCCAAAAAAAATCATGAACATAAACAAAAAAAACCACAAAAAAACACAAAAAAACCAAAAAACAAATATAATAATAAACAAAAAAAAAGAAAAATTAAAAAAAAAGACAAACTTGAAAAAGCAAATGCCCCCGCTGCCATGATCCAATGTTTTTACTTGAGTTTTCATTTGCACATTTTGGATAAAATTTAACTTCACTTTTTGTGTCTGTAAGACACATATGATGCCCCCATAGTTGAATATGAAATACCAACGCCTAATTTCTAGGCACTTAAAAACAAATACCAATAACTTTGACTCAGATATATCACAAAAAACCTAATTATGTAGTCAATCCGTGAAGTAAAAAGGCCTAGCGTAAATATTGTGAGGTGTAATCGAGTACTTACCCTTCAAGAACTCACATTTCAATAAAATAGGCAAGTCTAACTAACTCAAAAATAACAAAAAAAAAATATTTGAACAGTGACATAATGCACATCTCCAATTTGTTCTAAATCACTATGAACAGTGAAAGAAGCAGAACTTAAATTTGTGGGAATAGTTATCCGGAATGGACCCTTTAGCATTACACATTTAGATAAAATGGCCAAATGAAACTCCCCCCCCACCCAAAAAAAAATATCAATTTTGACCAATATATTAACAGTGAAAATATGCACATCTCTATTAAACGCATATATATTTTCAAATAAACATTAATGAATATTCTTGAAGGAGTTATCTGTGATCAACCCTTCAAAACATACATTTTTTACAATGACCATGT